>JABUQX010041164.1:0-21320 GCA_015478945.1 Trachelipus rathkii | reverse complement strand
TGTAGACCCGGTTTCAGAGCACATATCTATATATTATATATATTATATATATATATATATATATATATATTATATATATAGATATATATTATACTATTAATTATTATTTATACTATATATAATATATCATATATCTATAATTTATACTTTAATATTTTGTTATATTTTATATACTATATTATATATATATATATTAATTCTATCTATTATATATATAATATATCATGATTATATATATATATCATATATATTGTTATATTAAGATTATATATATAATATTACTATTATATATATATATATATATAAATATAGCGTATATATTATTCTATAAATTTTTTATTACCTTTACTATAATATATAGGATATATATATATATATATATATATATATACTATTATATATAAAAATATATATTTAGTATTTATATATTATATAATATATATATTATATTATTTATATATAATATTAACGTCATTTCCTAACAAGCTAGTAAATGCCATATATTAATTATATCTCTATATATTATATATATAGATATATATATACTTATATGTATATTATATTATATATACTATTATAATATTAAATATTTTCTGACATATTAAAAATTTTAATAAAAATAATACATTTTTTAAAATATTTATTTAATACACGTATAATATTAATATTACTATAAAAATAATTCCTATTTAATATTATAATTTATATTATTTATTATAATATATGTATAATTTATATTATATTATATTATAGTTATCTATAGATATATTTATATAATCTATATTATCTTATATATATATAATAAGAATTATATATATCTATATATATAATATAATACAATATATATATATATATATAATATTAATATATAATCATATTAGTACTAGCGACGCATACATTATATATTATCGTATATTATAGAATATCTTAACCTACTACTGAATAACCTCGCCGAACGACATATTAACTTATATAATATCCTTCTCTATTTATATATTATATAAATATTGTACCATTTTTCATTATATACATTTAATTTATTTAAAATATATTTTAATTTTATTTCAAAATTATATTAAATATCAATTATATATAAATATAAATAAATATGTTATTTTATAAATATTTATATATATATATAATAGTGCCTAAATGGCATCACAGAAGAAAAATGCTGACCCCAGCATTTAGCTTCAAACTATTGGAAGATTTTATTGAAATTTTTAACCAACAAGTTTAGCACTATACGCATCTATAACATTTGATCGTGGAGGACTATGAAGAATTTGCGGTCTATCCCATTTCCTCATTTTCTATCCAATCATTTCCTCATTTTCGTACAGGCACTCTCCCTGATACTATGACCCTTCAGATGAGCGCCATACCTCTCTACTCGGACGGGTATTTAGTCTTATCCTCATCTCTAAGTCCCGTCTCGATCCTGAGCTCTCATTAATTTAGTCTCTTTAAGTTTTTCAGAGATTTCATTTGTTCTATCTACTCCTATCTCATACATAAATCGTTCGTCAAATGCAGTACTCATACTTTATTGCAATACCACATCTTCATCTGTACCATATCTCTATAGACTCTTATCGTTATCTCTCATATGTCTCTCTAGATAGTGATATACTGTTTCCTTCGTGCGCTTCGACTCCATACCTCACACACTATCTCTGCACGACTCCTCCCCTCTGCCTATCATCACGCGTTACCTATCTTTATAATATATATTATATTATTTACTTATATAATATTATATAATATATATATATTTATAATATATATATATATATATTATATTATATATACTTATTATTACTACTATATTATATATATATATATAATATATATTTATATATATATATTTTATATAGATATATTTAATATATAATATAATATTATAATAAGATACTATATATTATATATATATTATATATATCTCATATATAGCTAATTATATAATATAATATAATATAATACTGGTATATATACTATAGTACTTTACAGAAACGGTCGATGGGTAGGAGTATTAATGCCCAAGCAACTCTTCTTGCAACAGAAAAGACTACGTTCAATGCAATTCATACATGAGTAAGTTTATTTAGCTATATATTCTCCAGACAGTAGTTTCCGAAATCCTTGCATTTCCTTTGAGAATTCTTGAAGTTCTCTTCCAGGTCATGTCAACGAACACTTTAAATACTCTCACCACACACCTACACACGCGCGAGGACAAAACACTGTACCATACACCACACACCACACACACACAACACCACAACCAACACACACACACACTCACACACACGCACACACACACACACAAATAGATATATATATATATATATAATTATTCCATTATAAATATTTATAGATATATATAAATATATATACTACGTATTAATAATATACTATTTATATATATAATATATATTATATACTATATTATATACTCAGCTCATAATTATAATATTACCATAATCATATTTAACTATATATATATCAGTTATCATAGACTTACAGATCACTTATTATCAACACGGCAATACGCCAATGGCTGTAGATTGGATTTCTCTTCCGATTATTTCCAGATGCAAAAGGCAAAAAGGAAAGTTCAGGATCCTCCACGGGTTCCTGACCTGAAACAAACGTAATCAGGAGAGAAGAATGAGTCAACATATTACAAACAACAGAAGGAAAGAAGAAAAGAGAGAAAGGGAGAGAGATAAGCCTAGTAAATAATAAATAAAATAATTAAATAATAATAATAAATTTAATAATATGTAATAATAAAAAATAATAATGATAATAATATATAATAGTAATTATAATAATATTAAGATAAATAATGATAATAAAATACATTAATAATAATAATAATACATAATAATAATAAAGGATTAAATATAAATAATAATATAATAATAATCAATATCAATTCGAAAGTTTATAATAATAATATTAATAATAATTGGGTTATAAGTAACATAATCTTTACTTTGATATTGAAAATACCATAACTAAATACATAAAATACATAAAAATACATAATCATAATACATAATACAAATAATAATATAATAATATAATAATACATAAATCATTTAATAAAAGTTACTCAAATTAATAATAAAAATAATATAAGAATAATAATAATTCGAATAAATAATTTAATGAAAGTTAATTATAAATATAATGAAATATAATCAATAAAGGAACTAATAAAATCATAATAATAAACTAATAAATAATAATAATTTAATAATAAATCTAATAATCAATATACTTAATAATAAGGAAAGAGAAACGACTAGCTTTTCTAGACCTTTTTGCTAGAACCAAGAAGAATTTTATCTGATGAGGATATTCAAGAAGAGGTTGATTTCATGTTCGAAGGTGCAGACACTACAATCTGCATTCTCTTAATTGGACACTTTATTTATTGGGGCGTCACCCCGAGATACAGGTAATTAAATGAATGATTAATACATTATATTCGGCTTTTGTATTTGAAATATAGAAAAAATATATCCACTCCTTTATCTACTCTATCATACGCCAATGTTTCTGTTTTCATTTTTATGTATCCCTGTATTAATTTAACTTAAAGAGTTTGACTTTCTTTTAAATTCAAAAACTTTTTTCTCATGAAACCTTGTTTGTTCAGAATTTATTTTTCATTCAATATAAATTAAATTTTGGATTTATGAGAGATTCAATTAAACTTTAGTTGAATTATCGCAAGTGATACATTAACAGATTGAAAACGTTAGGCGAGGTGTATGAAGATACAGGTACCAATATTCTTTTTTTTCATTTAAAAATTGATGAGAATTTTAATTATTCGTACCTTTACAAAAATATTGTTTATTCATATTTCAAAATATCTCTCAATATTTTTATAGTAATTTTAGGGCGGGTTGAATGTTAAAAATCAGGCCTCCTTTCCCTAGTCTTTAATAAAATTATAAACCATACAAATTTTCGCTACAAAAACTAACCCCTCCCCCACTTCTAAAGCTTTTAAAACTAAAGCTGTGAAAATCCCCTTTCCACAAATTTTATTAGCTAACCTTCATATTTTTTATGTGGCGGATAAAGTGTTTGAAGGTTGAATCATTTTATGGTGAAGAGCGAAAAGACTTGCTATGTCCAGATGATCTCGCGAAAATGAATATTTGGAATGTTTTGCATTAAGAATCTCTAAGATTTATTTTCCCTCTGTCCAGTATTTGGGAGGTTTTTAAAGGAAAAATTTAGTAACTCTGGTAGGTTCTCCTTATATATATATTATAAATAATATATATCTTTTTTATATATTATTTAAATATATATATATATATTATATTATATATTTATATATATATATATTATATATCTATATATATTAATATTATATATATTATATAATAGATAATATAGATATAATTTATATATATATAATCAAATTTATAATTTAGATGTTAAAGAAATGTGTAAACTATTTACAGTTGTTCAAAGAAGCTTTATCTAAGAGGGGAACTTATTAAGAAAGTTTCCCCTCTGGGAATCGAGTCAGGGTGCTTATACTATCCCGCGTCTTAACCACTACACCATCCCGTTGAATCCAAAACAAGTCTTATAAATAGTACTTTACATATATTATATATATATATAATATTATAGTATATATATATATAATATTATATATATAATTATATATATTATAATATATATCTATATATATATATATATATGATTTCACTTCTAGGTGACGTTCTAATACCAAGAACGAGCGTGTTGGTTATAACCTCGCTTGCACAGAGATTCAAATCATTTTCCAGAACCAAAATATTAGATTCAAACAGAGCATTTTTTGCAGGAAATTGTGTGAACGTCATCATTTGCTACATCTCCATTTACGCTAGGTCCAAGAAATGCGATAGGTTGGTAGATTTTAATTAAAGGTGCAAAGATTTAAATTTCCCATTCTTTTTTTAATGCCTTTTTTTCATTCGATATAAAGTATTACTTTATTTAATTTTATGTATACTAGGGTAAAAGTTACTAAACGCCCATACGGTAATACTGATATTAGTTTAAATCTGAATATTTTCCAATGTATTTATATAAAATTAAAATTTTTATGTGAGTGAAATGTAGTTATTTAAAGCAAATAAAAAATGTTTTGTTGTGTTTTGGATTCTAGTTTGTTGCCCGACATTCTTAATTGAATAAAATGTACTTGAAATAACATAAAGGATGAAATCAAAGGAAATGGAATGTTATTAAGTGGCAAATAACTTTTTCTATACCGTTATGAATTTATATTTTTGCCATTTTTTTTTAAATAAAATAAAGTAGATATGTAACCGTTTTTTATCAAATAGTGCTTGTATTTTTTTAGCAGAAAATTGTGTCTCATGTAAGTGTTTAACGTTGAGTATCATTAGTAAAGGGTATTCCAAAAAAATTTAGCAGGTAGTTTCTATGATAATAAGTAGATGTTCTAGTGGGAAAAATGAATTTTTTTTTGGGATGACCTAACCTAACCTAACCTAACATCACCTAACCTAACCAACCTTAACCACTCATTTCATCTCTGGTTGAAATAGAAAAAAATTCATTTCGCCCATATAACCAATCGATCTATTTATGTATGCATTCAGAGCCTACCTGGAACAAAAACATTTTTGGATTCCGACCTCCCGTTCGTGTTAGCCGTTAAGTAACCTTGTCCTAGGACATATACTTTTGAAAATTAATATTAAAATATATTCTTATATTACAAGCATATAGTAAAAAGGGTTTTATGGTTATTAATTAAATTATTATGGAATGTACCGCAAATAGCAAATAAAGTGTTTTGCGATGCAAAGTTTCTCTGCTAACATTGCATCAGCGGACAGCAAGACTTCTAACAAATAAATTAAGTAATTAATTTAATAATAAATTATAATTATTTTTTTTTTGGCTACTCTGTTCACAGTTACTGTGAAAGCTATAGAATGTAAAATATAGTTAAAGTTTTCAACTTACAGTGCAATATCTTTAAAAATTCTAATCATCCCTACAAATAATGATTTCTTTGGAAAGAATCCAGTTGAAGAATTTTTCATGTTTCAATAAACTTTCTCCAATCAGGAGCAACAAAGGAAAATTTAAATTTATAAAGGAATGTTAAACTTTCTTTTTCTTTTAAAAGTTAAAATATTATTATTATTATTTATTATTATTATTATATTATTATTATTATTATTTTATTAGTATTTTAACTGCATTATTATTAATTATTATCTTTATCTATTATTATTATTCATTGATGATAATATTTAATCAGGATGAAGAAGAGTATGATCTTTGAGGAGAAAGTCCAGTTTCTGTATAAGGGACCCCCCCACCCAAAAAAAAACCACACTTTAAGAAAATACAGCATTTGAGAAAGTAAGCTGAAGAATGGAAAATCTGAATTTAACGGGAGTTTGATTTGTAAGACCTGAAAGAAACATATGAAATGTTTCCCCGATATAATAATTTTTATTTATATATTTAAACACACACACACACCACATATATATATACTAATATTATTATATATTATATATAATATAAATATTACTATATAATATATATTATATATTATAGTATAGTATATGCATATATATATATTAATATATATAGGCCTTATATGTATAGTATATATATATATATGATATTATATATATATAATATATATATATATATTATATAATAATAATAATATTTATATGATATATTATATAATATTAGGCATATAATAAATATTATTATATATATAATATATATATAGTTAAATATTATATTTATATATAATATATATATATATATATATGATATATATACGGTATATATATAGAGATATATATATATACTATCAGTATATATATATATTAATATATCTATATATGTATATATATATATATATATATATATAATATATATATAGTTATATATATATAGAAAGAGGAGAGAGAGAGAGCGAGAGTATATATATATATACTAGTATATTTATATATATATATATATATTATATATCTATATATTATATATATAATATAATTAGAATATATAATATATACCACTATATATAATATATATTAATAATATATATATATATTCGATATATATTATATATATAATAGTATATATATATTATATATATTATATATATAATATTTGATATTATATATATATATTATATATCTATAGATATTATATTAGTATATTTATTATAATATATATATATAATATATAATATGAATCTATATATATAATTCTATATTACTCGTATTATATATAATATATATTATATATATTATTATATATTAATTATATATATATATATTATATATTATTATATATATATTAATATAGAGAGAGAGAGAGGAGAGAGAGAGAGGAGAGAGAGAAGAGAGAAGAGAGAGAGAGATGGAGAGAGAGAGAGAGAGAGAGAAGAAGATTTAAGGCCATAATGTAATTCAAGTTTGTATATGCTTGTTTATGAAAAAAAAATTATTATAATATCAAAATAAAAATGATGAAAGAGAAATAAAAACATTATTTATTAATTCCCAACTGAAAAATGCAAATTTATAAAATTATTCTCCAACGTGTGCCTTTGTAAGATGTCTAAAAAAAGAAGGTGAGGTGATTAATATGAATGTCTATATCGAAAATTAAGCAAAAGGTCGAGGTACGAAGTTTCAACCATCACATCTTTTAGTTCATTCACTGTTATATAAGTTATGTTAGAAATTTTTAACATCATACTCTTTCTGATCTACAAGTAGCCTTGGTAGAAATAAAGAAAAATATCCAAGTATGTGGTTGTTTTGTTTTGATATATTTTGATAGTATTTATAATAAAAGCATTCACCTCGTTTTTTTTTTTTTTTTATTTATTTATTTTTTTTTTTTGGAGTACCTCCTCTGCTCTACTATTTGTGAAAAAAAAGTTTACGTGTATAGTAAAAAATTAAATTCTCTCTCGCATACGGAAATAGCTCTCCTTAAAAGCAAAAGGCTCAGAACATCACCTCATAATGAAAAGAATGAGGTATTCACAGTGCAAGAAAATACAGATATAAATGAGTTTATGACCTCAAATAATGAAATTGGTAGAAAAGGACTTCAAGTTTATACTATAGTAAAGTTGAATAAATAGATGTCGTGAAAATGCAATAATATTATAAAGCCAACAGCTAAAAGTGTACGAAGCATAGCAAAGTTAATGCAAATACTGATACCAAGAAGGTCCAGATACCGATATGATAATACTGATAATGAAATAAGTTAATATTGAAGTCAGTTATGCTCCAATATCAGAAAAAAATATGATGTAATTGACATATTTCAGAAAATATTGATAGCTTGCAGTAGTGATGAGTTCAAGGGTGCTCCAGAAGGGGGGTTGGAATTTCCTACCAGGAGCTTTTTGATTATATATATATATATATATATGATATATATATATATATTTCTATATATATTTATTTATATATATTATATAATATATATATATATTATTATATATATATATATAATAAATATATTATATATTATATATAATATATATATTATATATATTATAATATATATATATCAAATATATATATATATATATAATATATATATATATTTATATATATATATATTATATATTATATATATTATATATATATATCTATTATATATATATTATTTAGTGATGGGGACGATTAATTGCGTCATGGCATAAAATCGGCATGTTTTTTTTCAATCGTCATCGTCATCGTCATGGCAATTTTTGCCGATTATTTTGCGATTAATTGAACCAAATATTAAGAATTTTTGGATAATATTAAAAGCTCAATAATAATATTCATATATATATATATATATATATCTATATATATATTAGATATATATATATATATATATATATATTATTATATATATAATATATCTATATATATATATATATACTATACCCCATTTATTGCTTATTGTTGTATGACATTCAGTGCCAATTGGTTTAGCCTTTCTGTTTGCATTCGTATCAACACTGCATCCTCGCAGACAAATTGCTTAGAAACACGACTTTTTTCCAGCATATCATATAAGCTATTATCTTGTAATATCCCACACTCCTTCTAGCCACATCCTACGCATCCTATCCTTATATCCCTATGTGTGGAGGAGAAAAAATTGCCCAATCGTATGTAATGCGTGTCGTAGAAGGCGACTAATGGGACGGTGGTAGTTAGGCTGGCTGTCCACTACTTATCTTTTGCAGGAATGCTAATGCTACCTCGGAGAAGGTAGTTAATCGCCGTAAACTGGCCTTCTACTCTTTTTGGCAAATGTATGAATCGTATGGGCATATGAAATGGCAGAGGAAATAAATGTTGAGGAGAAAGAGGAAGAGGTGATTGGATGTATTTAGAAAGAAAGGCAATTTGATTTGCTCTCTGTGCTGGAAACAAAGGTTTGAAAGGAAACGGATAAGAGTGGTGTTGTGTGAAATGTGTTTGTGATTGTGTGGAAAGGATGAAGGGGGATAGAGGATTTGCAATTCTGGAATGAGTGCTGGTAGAGAGCGATGGTAGATTTTGTGTGTGTGAGTACTAGAATTCTAAAAGTTAATTTGTTTGAATCAATTGGTAAATTTTCTGTTGATAGGCGGCTGACATGGTCCATCTGAGGGTAATGTTGAAGAGAGTGCGATTTTCTGAGAAATCTGAATGATGTTTTGGATGGGGTGAGTAGGAAGTTATGTTATTTGCCACTTATCTGCCTACCCAAGGATTTTTTTTCCAGTTGTCACCATTTACGGGTCAGAGTCTATTCAAGGAGGGGGTATGTACGCTCAAAGTCTCACGCCTCAGAGCATACGCAGTATGAAACAGCGCGGCTTTAAGTGGGAGATTAATTCAGCAGGAAATACAGAAGATGGACGAGAATTCCACAGACAGAGGTGGTGGAAAAGAAGGATCACGCACAGTACGAACTAGCCTGGAAATTACCAATGTCCGAAGAACTGCCTTACATTGGGCGGATGAGATCCTTGTATAACGCTTGGAGGAAGCTGAGAAGACGGAAAAAGTTCGGAGTCTAAAAGAACTTTCTAGTTTCCTATTTGAACCCGCCCTAAGCACCGCTTTTGATGAGAGGTTTCCCAAGACCTCTTTTTTCTTGTTTAGTGATTCCAAAAGGCAAGGAGTGCTTTACGTATTGGTCAACAGGAGAAGACGAGAGAACGTCGAAAGAATAGGAAAGTTAAGAAGGTGTTTTGGAGAAGAAGATTTGTTAGAAGTTGAGCTTTAAAGAATTGAATTTCAACGAGCGGTTGAGACACCCATCCGGAAATTCTAATCCAGATACAGCCAGAGATAGAAATACGGCACAAGATTGGACAGAGAGGCATTCCTAACGAAGTTAACAGCAGGGGAGAGCATTGATATGAGTTGAAGAATGCAGGGTGTCGTCCTACGGCATCATGAGTGAATAGAGTCTAAGAACGAAGATGCCGGTGAGAGGAAGATCATCTATGAAAGTACAGGAAATAAAGTAAGGAGATAAGACGACTGAGGAACACCACTATTGAAGAAAAGAGTCGCCGCATCAACAACATCCGATATTGAGTGATTTGAAAGAAACTAGACCTAAGTAAGTAAGAGAAGGAGGAAACCCAAGGAGGAGAGCTTGGAGAGGCAGTGACACGTGTCTACTCGGCCTCAAATGCTTTGGGTATTGTCAAGCGCCACCACCGCAAGTCTCCGCCGTAGTTCCTGAAGAGCGAAAAAACGATAAATGCGGTTAATAGGAGTATTTTCGCCAGTAGAACTCGATCCGCGCGAAAAGCCGTACTGTGGCGATCGGAATGAGTGTTCCCAGAATGATCGAAGTGGAGAGTTGAATAAAGGGTTTCAAGTCATTAGATAGACATCCAAGTGAGAGCTATAGGATGAATAGTTACGAAGATCAGAGTGGCTTCCTTTTAATCGGAATAGGTTGGACATGTTGGAGCTTCCAACTCCAAACCCCCCAACTTCGAAGGGGAAAAAAAAAAAGTTTTTTTTTTTTGGGGGCTTGGGTTTAAATGGGACCCAACAAAAAATAGACCGGAGTTTAAAAAATACCGTTTTTGGGCAAAACGAGGGGGCCCCCAGGGATAGCACGGAAGCACACTTCCTGCAAAGCTCGGGGAGGAATGCCGTGCGGGCCACTCGACTTCCTAACTTTCATAGATTTCAGGGGCCAATGCACCTAACCCGCCTTCCAGGCAAAGGCATAGGACACACCTGAGAGGAGGGATTAGTAGGAAGGGAATGAGTCATCCAGGGTAGAATTAGAAGAGAAAAGAAGGCCGAAGAGATTGGGCTCTTTTTCAGTTTTAGAAATTTGTACATGAGGTGCTGTGTCACCTCCCTGAGAATGAGAGTTACAGCAAGCTGCTTAGAGATGTTAGGTTCGGCAAAGAGGCCAGAAAGATTTGCTAGTAGGAGAACCAAAGAAGTTAGCGCACTTTCGTTTGATGAAAGTCCGCTTTGCTCGTCGAAGAGTATCCCTGCACCATTTCCTGCTGAATGAAAATTAGCTAGAGTGGATAGGAGACGAGAATTTTTTCTACACCCCCGATACGCACTGTCTCTAGCATGAATGGCCAGAGAACAAGCAGATCGACCCATGGTTAGACGGAGACAAAGATTTTAGTTGAGAGGAATGAGCCTTCTATGCCCCATCAAGATTAAGCTCCCTCCTTATCTTTTAATCTTTATACATTACATCAGTATTCCTTACTGAGGTAGCCAAATTTTGCTTTAATTATGCCAGAACTTTGAAACGTTACTTTAGAGTCCCTGGCTCTAATATTCTTATATATATTACGGTAGCGGGGACTGAGTGACGACAGACTGGTGGCGCAATAGTGCGAATCTCGGACCAACGAACACAATTCCTCATTTCCATTAATACATTAATAAATATATTAACATTGATAGCTTGATTATTATATATACTCTATTATTATTATTATTATTATTATAAATTGATTATCTTTATAATCATAATTCTTCAGTTGGATCATCCTTATTATTCTTGATATTATTTCTTTTATAATATGTAAGTGGTTATTATTTCTTCAAGCTTAGTATAAAAGATATCATATATGCCTGAATATTATTATTAGTTATTCATTATTATTATGTATTATTCATCTATAATTATTCATCTACCTTCATTATTATTATTATTATTTTTATTATTTAATAGAGACTTAAGGAATCAAAAATTTTGATCGCTTAATAATTTTCGGGAAGGTTGAACCCCCTGGTCTTTACAGCCTTGTATTAACTACTATAGTATATAATCATATAATTATGATATAAATAATTATAGTATCATCTCTAGCATCAATATAGACATCTATAAGCGGTCGGCTATATATAATATATATATATATATAATATATATATATATATATATATATATATATCTATATAAATTATATATATATATAATATATATATATATATATTATTATATATTATATATATTATATATATATATATTATATTATAATATAAGTATATTAATATATATATATTATTATATATATATATCTATATTATAATATATTTAATGGACAGAAGTGCTTAAGCCACACGGAAAGGGAGCTTCGATGCAAAAAAAATTTCAACAGGTAGCATTATGATAGATAATAGATGTTTCTAGGGGCGAAATGATTTTTTTTTTATTAATCGTTGTTCTAGGGGTGAAATTAGGTTAGGTTAGGTAGTGTTAGGTTAGGTTAGGTCAGGTAAGGTCAGGTCAGGAAAAAAAAATTTCATTTCGCCCATAAAACATTATTTTATGTATCAATAGAGTGCAGCGATTCCCAACTGGGGGTAATTCCCCCAAGGGGTAAAATGTGGATTCGGTTCCGAGGGGTAACGATAAGTAAACGGGCTGGATTGGATCCATCCGGCTGTTCATGCGCAGCTCACCAATAAAAATTATCTAACAAAACATCATCCATGTATCAAGAGTTAACTATAGCCTATTCATAATGATTAGTGACTAGTTAAGTAAATTAGAAAATTTTGAGGTAATAAACTAACTTCATTACATAAATCGAATAAAGAGCCTGCAACGCAGCACCGTGGTGGCGTCTCTATGGCTCTATAGTCGATTCGTTGTTAGTTTGAGTCAAGCACAAGCAGGTCGTTCTCCCGCGGTCGAACTAAACTTCAAGATCGACCGCGTCCACTGACCAATTTTCGTGAACTGTGTGATTTGTCGCTCTCATACAGCGGGAGGTATATAGAATAGCGGTTAGCTTGCTCGAAGCATATTGAGGGGGTTTGCTCTTGGCAGATAATGGCGCGAAAGATAGCCAGCGTGAGGAAATAATTTTATGCTTTCTATATCGCTTAAAAGTACTCGCGCTGCTCTCACGCCGTTTTGTAGCGGAAGAATCTAAAGCTGGGATTTCACTCCTATTTGCGCTTAAATATAGTAATATATGGAGTGCTTGTTTGTTATGAGGCATGGATAGGATACCACGATAAAAAATCGGAACGTCTGTTCCCAACACGTTTACGAGTCTAAATATTTGTAAAAGTCCCCACTTTTTTTTCGGACTACTTTAAGCACAAAATTTTTATATTTTTATCTTCGCACGGCTTTTCGTTCTTATACGGCCAGCCTCCAGATTAGAGGACGCACATAGTTCAAAAACTACGATAAGCTCCTATTAAGGAAGATATTCTTTTCGAAATCTTTAGTTGGCGAAAAGAGTCTTCCAAAAAAACAAACAAACATAATAAACCATAATTTTTACTCAAAATTTTCCTTCAATCTTCGCGTTGGCAATCTTCCGATTGGCAACTCTGCGAATTGTGTTTACCAAGCTAAGTCATGAATCTGCTCATTCCTTGTTGAAGCTTTGTTCAATACTCCGCCGTGTATATATATCAATAATACTACTAATATATACTACCCTTTATATATACTCTATATATATATAATATATATATATATAATATATATATATTTATATATATCTATTATATGATATTATTATATATTATATATGATAATACTTTTCTGGGGGTATTTGCTAATTCTAACCGCGCTTTATGGGTAATTATGCCTCAAAAAGGTTGGGTACCGCTGTCATGAGGGACTAACTGTGAAATTTTTTTGATCCGAGACTTCCCGTTCCGTGTGGGCGTTAAGGAAATCTTTTACATACATATATTATATATATATATTTATTATAATTATATTTATATATTTATATTTATATATATATATATATTCTATATAGTATATATATATATTTATATCTATATATATATATATATTATATATATATAAATATATAATTATATATATATATTATTATATATATATATCAATATTAATATTGAGAGAGAGAAAGAATTTTTAAAATATACTTTTTGTCAATTAATCGTCATCGTCATGCATGTCATCGGCAAATTTATTATAATCCGTCATCGTCCATCGTCATCGTGCATCGTCATGCGGGAAATTTCATAATCGTACCCATCACTATATATATGCTAACACTTGCATTAAGAACAAAAATAAACATGGCAAAATGGGAGGAAAAATCTGTTCCGCTGGTTCAATCTCTTTCCATCACAATTTTTTCTAATTACTTAGGATTGTTGCCAGACAAACCCTAATAAGCAAATATAAACTGTTGCATACTATCCATTTATGCTTCTATACACAAATGATTAATTTTTAGTTCCGAATATTTACTCCTAGACTAATTAAGTTTGGCGAGATTGTTTCCAGATTAGCTCCTCTCTTTATTTTTTCTTTATTACTATTGATACTAATTTAAATGCTGTGTAATGTAGCATCCTCATATAATATATATATAGAAACACACGCACACAAAACACACATACGTATCTGTGTTGTTACCATGGTCATGAACGACAAAACTGTAATTCCTAGCGGGACCTTTCGTCGAGGGTAGCATGTAAACGAAGACGTTTCTGGAACATGTTTATATAATATAAAGTTTCGGGTGGGGTATGGGTTTAACCTGCTAGTTTGGTACACATATTGTCGGAGACACCATATATCATATATATCTATATACATATATATCTATTATATATATATTATACTATATCTATATATATATATGATATTAATATATATTTATATATATTATATATATATATATATATATAACTGTCCTCCGCCAGGAAGTCATGGCCTTTCTAGGAAAACAACGACTTTCAGTGGGCCAATCGAGAAAGGTCTTGGGTGTTAACGGCCTAACGGCTAAATGCCGCTGCTGGCCAGACCTATCGGCGGAAGCCGGAAGTTTTTTCCCATTAGTAGCAAAGCGCACTAAATGTACTCATTACCGTCTGAGTGGGACGAAGCTAGAGTTTATAGAGATATCTTACATTTTCTCTCTCTCTCTCTCGTCTCGTCTCTCTCTCCGTCTCTCTCTATATATATTATATATATATGATATATATATATTATTATAATATATATATATAGTATAATGTAATCATTATATATAATATATATATTTATATAATATCTATATATATATATTATATATAGAATATAATATAATATCTATATATATATATCTATATATTTATATATTATATATATTATATATATATATATATCTATATATATATATTATATAATATATCATATAATATTATATATATATATATATAAAATATATCTATACTATTATATATAATATATACATATATTATATACTGTATATATATGCGCTTGTGTGTGTGTGTGTGTTACTGTAGGTGTGTGTGTTTCGTGGCATGTGTGTGTGTGGTGTACTGTGTACGTGTATGTGTTTATGTGTGTAAAGAAACAAAGGTGTAGAACTATAATTTTCGACCATTTGCTTTGAGATTAAGATGAAGCTTAGACTAGCGTTGGTTTCTTGAGTCGCAAATTCCAATTTTAGTTGATTCATAATTATTTAGACTACTTGTAAACTGTAAATTTTCTAATGATCATGCAAGTAACGGTAAAAATTATGAGAAATCACAGTCATAAACATTGAATAATATTATTTCAAAATAAACAATGCATGTGACATTGCTCTACATTCCCACTAAAAATGAAAAATATGTCGAGGAAGTATCTGACACTTTATTGGGTAGTTCAAATCAATTTTCCCTAATCGTATGAATAAATGCCAAAAGGTCAGCCATATAGGCTAACTTGTTTAAATAAGGCAAACTAAGGATAAATGCAAGTAAATTGCATCTAGATTTCTTATTTAATAGAGGTGTTACTAGAAATTCATTGAATTTATGACTGCATCAAAGATTTTAAAAGTACATTATCATATCCTATTACCACTACACTCCAAATTGTTTTCGCCATATTCTACAGAATTTACTTAACGATATTTCCTATTTTTTTATATTCTAGTTAAATAGTAAAAACTTTTCAAATTGGTCTTATAAAATCTCATCAACTGATTTGATTTTTGCCAGGCTCTAAATAAATTTTTATGTAGGCTTCGCAATTTCATCAAAGTTTCAAAATAAAGACTAGTAATATTGCATCTAAAAAAACATTTCGAATGAGATAAAATTTGATATTATTATCAACCTTAAATATATATCCCAAAAGGGTGTTTTCTTTCACACACCAAGTGAAATTGCATGCAATATATTTAATGATCTAAATAATATCTTGTTAAGAAATAGTTGCACCTCGCCTAAATTTCTCAGTGTTTTTAACCTCGCGAACCCAAAAGCCAAAACTTTTCAGTTAGTAACCTCGCGACCCTATATTACCCAGTTATATATATATATTAAGTTATAATATATAAGTATATATTAATATATATATATATATATATATATATAATATAATATATTTATATATATGTATATTATATATATATATATATATATATATATATTATATATATATATATATATAGTAATTCCTTAAAAAAAGATGCTTTTGGATGCTTTTAAGTATTTATTTTTTATTTCTTAAGCAAACATTTTTATAAATAATAACTGTGTAACATTTGATTATAAATTTTTATTTTTTATGACCCACCTTGGTGGTCGCCGACGCCCGCCGGTTGAGAACGGTAATTTTTAAGATCAGTGGTTACTCAAACTTTTTAATTCGCATGTACGCCTCGCCGTTTTTAGGCATCATTAAACCTCGTACCCCTGAAATTTTTAATTACCATTCTTTGCTAGAAAATTATAATAGGTATTAGTTTTAGTGGATTTAATATCTATATTTATATATATATATTATATAATATATATATAATATTAATATATAATACTATTTATATATATATATATACTATATATATTCGTGTGCTATGTCTTTCAATTCTTGGCCTGTCCTGTTTTCGACAGTGAAATCGTAAATCAAGCTCTACTTAATTTAATCGGAGCTTGTTTTTAATCAAGCAAAGAGGAAAATCCTTGCTCAACAGATATGGCTGAGAAACGGTCAGAAGTTTTGAGATACCATTTTTGCAGAGTTGAGAATAAGACTTGGACTGCTAGTGACGGCAGAATTTGATAAGAGATGATGTATCATTAAGCAATGCTTAAGAGTAGAGATCATTAAAGGTCTATAATTCCCTCCTCAACGTCTGTGGATTGAATGTAATCTACGTTGAAACAAGGGTTTAGTATTAAATTTGCCTCTGTTCTCTTTTATTTCTGGCAAGTACAAGCTTAATTTATTACAAGAAAGATAGTGAAATTGAATAAGATCACCGATGTCGGTAATTCATTTTTCATGCATCACGAATTTTCGCAGTACTTGTCAAAATGTGAATTTTCCTGATTTTACATTCTTTTTTTCCCAAATTCAAGTTTTAGTAGTAAATAACTTACATTTAATCGATAAAATCATCAATGTTGTGGATTTCCTTGCATAACAAATTCAGATCATTTTGTCGAGAAAATATATCACTGAGAAATGCCAGTTTTAGTTTGCCATTGTTTTTGAGTGAGTTTTCACTGAAATACTTGGATTTCGCAGCATCTCTTGAAAAGAATTCGGAAATCTCTTCTCTCAGATTTTGAACTCTAGAAGTTACATTTCCTCGCGAAAGTCATCGCACTTCTGTGTGAAAGAGCCAAAACTTCTCCATGTTCAGCCTCGAAATCTTGACAAAACAAACGGAAATGGCGACTATTAAGGGAATTAGATTAAAATGGCGTTGTTATCATTTTGTAACATCATTAGACATTTAAAGTTCGCGCGGTAATGTCCTGGATGCCAAAAGCATATAAGATGAATTCATAGAACAAGTGTAAACTTAATTACATCAGCGGTTCACCTCCTTTAGCTTTGCCTATAAATAGAGCACGAATGCCAAGCATTGCCGGTGCAACGTCAATTGTGCATGCAAGACATTTTTCAAGAAGTCCTCTACGATAGTAAAGAATGTGTTTGAGTGTCGGAAAATATCCCTTCTCAAGTGAGTTTGAGGCTTCGCAGTGAGTGGGCAAATAGGATTCATTCTTTAAACAGAGAGAATTCTATCTACATTGCGAAAACGAGCAACTGTGCATAGTTACTAATGTCTGTAGTTTCATCGAGTTGTATGGAAAACAGCTTGGTTGGTGCCGTTTTAATTTCTTTGACGTCTTCTGCCCATATCATAAATATATATATATAGATAGATTATCTTCGATAGGCACATAATTTATTTATTTGCAGCGCCTCCCTATCATGCACTTACAATATCTCGCAACATGGAAGAATGTTATAGGTTTTCAGATCGTATGCGGTTTTTTTTTGTTTTGAGCGATATTGAGTGGCTAGCTTTATTGATGCAAGAAGACCTGCATGAGATTGCTGATGTGACTGACCAGATTGTATCAGGACGTCAGAATGGTTTATACACGCCTTCTACTCAGTTTTAAAGAAGCTTGCATTCGATCCTTGTAAAGTTGTATGAACAGCAATGTAGATGGACGCTTTAGAAAGCTTGATGCTTCATAGAACATTCAGACAAGACATTGTGAATACCGTACAAACATGTGGTTGTAATTCGGCGTTCCTTTATAATTGAGGTGAACCCGTTTTGAATGTAACTCTCATCATACTAGTCCTCTTTTTTTGATGGAGCCGCCCATATATATATTATATATATATCTATATTATTATATATATTATATATTAATATATATTATATATCTAATATCTATATATATATATTAATATATATAACTATAAATCGTTTATACTTTTAAATAATACGTGATGGCGTATTAGATGCCATATTTTTACTGAGCTTGCGTACGCCCTGAAATCCCTCTCCGTACCCCTGGGGTACGGGCCCCCCGTTTCTCCCCCCCAGTTTGGAAGAACCTCTGTTTTGCTCATATAAATCTATAATATGCTATGCAATTTTTACTTGTTGTGTGCCAGGAATGACTACAGACGACAGAAACAAACCAGGAAACACGTATTGGTAGAAGCACAAAAGCTATTAGTTTGGTTGTTATAGGGGTCAATTCCGCTTTTAGAAAGGATAAGTTGCAGTGCCTCCTAAATTTTCTCAGTGTTTTTTATATGAAAACGAACATGCTCGACTTTAATATATTGCTTTAGCAGATATATGAGTGTAATCAGTTTATAATGATGCAATTCGGTGAGCTCATTTTATGTTTATAATTATCATTTTCTTGCTAGAAAATTATAATAGGTATATTTGTTTAATGGATTTTGGAATAAAAAAGTAGTAAACAGCATTGACCTCATTTGGGCTTAACTAAATTTTAACTAATGGCCGATTCTGTTCACGTCTCGCCACACACAGCTCAATCCTAGTACTACTGCAGTGATTCCCAACTTTTGTAATTACACGCACCCTATTTACGAGGAGGCAGTAGAATTTTGTTGAGGCACACTTGTTATAATTAAAATAATAATCATATGAATATAATAGTAATAATAATAGCAATAATAGTATATAATAGTGATAATAATTATTCTCCCTCTATTTAACCGTATAATAGATAAAATAATAATAATAATAATGATAATAGATATAAATTTTTACTTTTAACTTCTAATTTCTTATATTTTTTTCTGGATTTTTCATCTTAAATTTTTCTGTAATACTGAGTCCCTAGAAAATAGTTTGCATAGAAAATAGACGACTATTTTAAATTTATTAGTTTCTGACCGGTTTCGTCCGTACACTTCGGACATCTTCCAGAGTTTCGATTCTACATTTGATGAATTTTAATACAAGATTTACAAAATTAAAATTTACAAAATTAGCATTTTTTAGATTTTTACATGTTCATATTATAATTTAATTTAGTGACAATACGTTGAACTTTATGTTAATGTCTGGTTTTAAATGTTTTATTTTAGCCTAAGCTATTTTCAGTTTTTGAGCTTCTCGCTAGAGGAGTGCAAAATTTTGAATGACTGTGAGTATCAGGTATAAGTATGTTTTTGTTATGTTTCCAGGTGAATAAATGTTCAATATATTTTACTAGGGTTTAAATGTTGCGTGGTATGCCTATCTGTGCCAATCTATTAGTCGTTGTAACCAATATACCGTCGCTAAGCAGACTGCGGGACTGCGAATTTGGTACGACATGGTGATTTAACTGAGAGGTATCTTGTAGAGAAGCAGGCGAAAGTTTTCTGTTTTAGTGTTGGGATAGGTTTAACGTGTGAGTTGTTGTGCTGCTTGTAGATTTAATGTGGGTGTACGTCGACGTATATATTTTTCCTCTTTATCGAAGTTTTTGCATTTGAAGTTTAAATAAAATAAATTTAATTCAGAGATATTATTCGTATTGTCCTGTTTTTTATAGAGTTTGTTGATGGTGTTTGTTAAGATTTTTTTAACAGAGTAATTTAAAGGGTGGTTTACAATTGATCAGGTTCTGTTAATTCTTTAACTTCAACATTCAAATGATTCCATGCCGAGCACAATATTATAGAGCCTAATAATATTCTCTGCAAGCGATTAAATTTTCAATTTTAAAACTTCGAATGCAGCTTTCGAAAAAGAGGAAAATGCCTACGCGGCATTATTAACACCCACATTAAATCTACCAGTAACACACGCAAAAATGTTAAAAGCTATACACAACACACACAATAGCAAAGATAAAATGAAATTCTAAAAAGCATTTCTTAAAAGAACCCTATTTAAATAGCCTAGAATATCTGTCAGTATTCTATTTCTTCATTTAACTTAAAACCATTTCAAATGTCATCAATAAGGGGTATATTAGTCCTTAATTTAGATA
>JABUQX010041163.1:42500-43582 GCA_015478945.1 Trachelipus rathkii | reverse complement strand
GAGAAACTCAGGTGTTAGAGAGCGGCCAACTCAGACGGATAGAGAGACTTCCTGGCTGGGTGTTTTTGCAATTCTGATCGGAGTTTTAGCCAGTTTGCCTAAATAGCAAACATTTTACGCATGGCACATTTTACAAATACCTACCACAGAAGCAGCGTAACCAAGAGGGTAATCGGTCCTTGCATTCTAAAAAAGCTTAACCAGTTTTAAAATTATTAGTCTGGAATCAAAATAAAATGAAGGCAAATGGAAAGGTTCATTAAGAACCGAATTGAGGAGGACTTTATCACGGAATCAGGCATCCGTCCAGTATTAGGGAATTTTTAAATAGACTTTTCGTTTAGGACGTCAGAGACCAGGCATGCTAGGTCTAAAGTGATTTTCTAAAAAATTAAAAAGAATCTTATCAAACAAATCCATTGGAAAACAATTGAAATTAACTAACTTACGTAAGTATTGTATCTCATCGTGAAAGGACACCCAAGATGAGCAAATTCTAAATGCTCGATAAATTCTGCTTGAGAGACCTGATAGCTTAAACTTATTCGGCATAAAACCAAAAAAATGAGTGCTCATTAAGGTTGAGGTAGGCTTACGATAAATATTGGTAATAAAGGATCCATTCCGTCTAGTAACACCCACATCCAAAAAAGGCAAGAAGTTATCATGCTCGCCCTCCATGGTAAATTTTATACACCTATGTTGTTCATTAAGAAAACCCAAAAACAATGTGGCCTGTTCTCTAGTATTGAAAATCAAGAAGCAGTCATCAACATATCGTCTGTATATTAATGGTTTGAAGTCCAAAGGACAGTTATCAAGCCATGGGTAACTTTTTTAGATGCAAGGACCGGATTCCTCTTGGTTTACGCTCTTCTGTGGTATATTTGTACAAATGTGCATGCTGTAATGCTTGCTATGTAGGCCAAACTGGCCTACAACTTCCGATCAGAATTGCAAAACACAAGGGAGTCTCTTATCGTACTGAGTTGCCGCTCTCAACACCTGAGTTCTCATCGATTCGTGGACATGCTCATGAAAAGGACCACCGTATCGCCTCTACCAGTTTTTCGATTCTCGCC
>JABUQX010041163.1:35000-40000 GCA_015478945.1 Trachelipus rathkii | reverse complement strand
TGCTGTGTATTTTGCGTAATTTTCAAATTGTTAAATCGGGTGGCAACCCTCGTTTCGCAAGCACTCCAGCTGATTGAATCCCTAGAACAGCTGTGTTTCTTGCGATTGAATTGTTGAATTATTCTCTATTTCTATTTTTTTATTAATAAAAGAGAGTACACATTAAGTAGACGTAACCTATTTCAAAACGTATTAATAATAAAGAATTTCTGCCATACTGAAAAAAAGTTAAATTTATCGTTATTTCAAGAATTCATAATCATTAAAAATATTACGAATATCTATTTTTTGCACTTTTATGTAATCTTCATAATCTATTTTAGTTTATCTATTAGGCAATATTTATTTTTTTTTATAAATAAAATTTTTCACATTTATATTTAATATATTGTTCGTCATAAATATTTATGCAATAATATGTTTATAATTCATTGTATATATTATATATCTATTTGTCAATATACTGAAAGGTCGAAGTTTTGTGTTTGTTAATTACGAATATTTATTTTTTTTTAATATATTTTCTTTATTTCTATCAAGTTGAGTGTTCATTATACCCTTTACCATTTATTTATTGACTGTTGGTGAAATATCCTTAATCAATTTTCATACATCTGTGGGAATATTCTTTGCAAGTTATATAAGTAAACGAATTCCGATGCAGGAGAAGGGCATTACATGTATCATTTAATAACTGACTTATACTCGGTAAGTTCTTTTATGATTCCATTACCCAAGGGTCTTTCAGGTTATCTTTGTTGTTTGTAAGTCTACTTTAATAGTTAAAGTGCCTTTTTTAGTTTGCGATGAACGACGTTTTGATGGAATAACATCTGGGGGCCTGTGCCAAATTATCAGTAATACGTCAGGTCACTGTAAGTTTGTTATTAGACATTATAATCCGTCACCAATTTTCATTGAGTGGCTTGTCCGGAGATTTTTATCTTCTAACTGTTGTCAAAGAGTTTACGTACCGGTTCAATTTGTTAGATATAGTTTAAGAGTATTCCGCTGGTGAATCAAGCATTTGCGCTTTAGAGTATTTGCATTTTAAACCTGAAAATGCGGTGTTTTTTTTTTTTAAAGTTTAATGTTTTTAGCGTTATGTATTAGCACTCTGCTATCGAAAACGCGTACGTTTTGGTGTAATTAACACTCGATAGAAATTTGGAAAATATTTTTGATTCTGTGGTAATTAGTGAATATATGGTATATTAGGATAAATCATATATCTACTCATCCTCAGATCAATTTTCGCTTTCGGAATTCTGTGAAATTTTACTTTAGAAAATTTCCGTTTTCTACGATTGGTGTAAACCTGCTTAACCTCAGGGAAAAACCGTAAAAAACATTATTGTTGAGGTATTTTCGCAAGACTTCAGCTGGAATATTATTCTTATATTAATATATATATTTAGTATATATATATATATATTATATATATATATATATCATATATATATATATATATCTATACTATATATATTATATTAGTATAGATATATATATATATATAATATATATATATATATATATATATATATATATATATATATATATATATATATATATATATATATAATATATATATATATATATTATATATATATATATATATATATATATTGTATATATTATATATATGATATATATATATATATATATATATATATATATATATATATATATATATATTATATATATATATATATTATATATATATATATATATAATATATATATATATATAATGTGTTATATTATATAGATATATATATAATATATACCCGAAGTTTTTTTGCGCAAATATTTTATTTTGCACATAAAGACAACACAGTTTTCGCAGAAAAGAGTTCCGATTTTGGTAAGACAATTTTCCGTTCGTAACATACTTTGTGACTATTTGGGCTAAACTCGTAATAACTGCTTTAGATGTCTAATTATTGGAAGCTGTTTGTTGGAACTTTGGTAAGAGCTCTAAAATATAACATTGGCGGACGCTCTTAACCTTGTCCAGGGAGACGAGATGAGAGACAGAAGAGAAGCTGAAAGAGAAGAGTTGGGATAAGAAAAATAAGAGGCAGAAAGTGAGCTTGAAACAGCGCCGTATGCGCAGAGCTTGGGAAAAAAGAAGGGGTCGTATGAATTACAAGCAGAGAAAGAAGACTCAAGCCGAAGCAGAAGAAAGAAAACTCAAGGCAGACAGCAGTTGCTGAAGAGAGAAAATTACGAAGCGGAGGAAAGACGCTTCGGGAATCTGCAAGAGAGGTTGTTAAACTCACGAATCGACGCAGAAGAAAATCAACGAAAACACGACGCATGCCTCAAACAATCAAAATCTTTCCCATAGCAGTAATCAAACACACGACAAATCCCAAAGTTAAAAATCCCAAATTCGATTGAGAAATAATAACATTGAAAGCATACCTTGTATTTATTTGAGTAAACAAGCAATAGCAAATGGTATTTCGAAAGAAAAATATTCGTTACCATCTTGGGTTCGGTTGCTGACCGGGAAAAGCTGTGAAGTCTATACCAGCTACCTGGTTGGAATGCAACAAATTACGAGGATTAGTGAAGCACAAGCACTACTTGTCAGGTATGAGTTGATAGAGGCGAGGTATCGCTCAAAATTATAAAAGCAATGTTCGCCAGTGGGAAGCGACGACAAACCCAAAGGTCTACAGATGGCCAGATTACGGAGTCTTGAAAAAAAATGGATCGCCACGCGCAAATGTTAAGAGACTAATCGATGAATCTGGTGTAATTTAGTTCTGATAGATTAAGTACATTGGTACTCGTTCCGAAAGCATTTGCGCGTGGTCCTGACTGTTAAAACGAGAAAGATGTCAAACGAAATTATTGCCTGTCAGAGAACTTTTACAGGGTGTTACAAGATGAGTTTAGCGCCCAAAATAGTCACCAAGTAGTTATAGAGGAAGGCCACAGATAACGATAGAAATAGTTATATAGAAATAATGAGGGGAAGAGCAGTTACCAGAGTAACAATGCTGTCGGACAAAAGAATAATGGATGCTGTCGGATGCAGCTCGTCAATAGTGAACAAAAGAGGGAAGAGCACCACAGGAGCTCAAATGAGCCGAGAAAATGCGGCATCACATGCTATTAAGTGCAGCGACGGGGGCGTAAGCTAGAGAATTTGTCGCTATCCCGAATAATGGATTCAACAGAGGGTTTCAATGTATACGAGTTAACCGTCAGAATGGGAAGATGTAAATCAACTTGTTGGCCGTCCGGTGTAGTCATTGAAGAGACGAAGTACCAGATGTTATTCTTGGTTTATAGTGTCCAGACAGTACAGAGATCACCTGTTCAGTTGGGAGGACGAATGATGGTTCCATAATCTCCTGTGGTTTGACGGTTATTGCGAATGGTTCAAGGTAAAGTGATGAGGGACACCGGCTGTAATGCCGTTAGCATTAAAAAAAATGTTTGTAAAAAGAGGGAACTATACAGGAACGTTTAAAGGATGAGGCTGATCGACCATTCTGTTCTGCGCGTTCCAGTTGCGAAGGTGATGATAAACACCCCTTATTCATGTCGGAGAGGTGAGGCAGCAGTTATGCCAATGCCATATTTGATCTTGTCATGGAATGTTGAGGGGTTATTACCTCCGTTAAGCCCGATAATTAGTTGGATGCTAGGCTAAGTGGCATTTTCTTGCAGGGACAAGCAGGAACGTTGAAGATTTCCATGAGGAAGAATTTGGATCCAATTAATCGAGAGGGCGGAAGAGAGTGTGGAAAAGTCACTCGAAGGACGCAACGTCCCAGCAGACAATTATGTGGGTGGTGGAAAGCACTCGGAGGACGCAAAGCCCATCGTCAGATCAAATAGAGGATGGATGTCCAACTTGGGAAGGGAATGTGTTTCCATGCGCCAGGCCATCCTGTATTAGACAAGGTGTTTTCACAACCTCATTGGGGCGAAAAACCTCCTTGTAGGAAGATTGAAATGAAGCATCAGAAAACACATCACCTGAGAGAAAAAGAGAACCTCAATGAGCAAGATAGCCATCGACATATCTTTACCAGATGGTCAGAACCGATGCAGTGGGGAAGTACCCGTGAAGCTCGGAATAATAACGTTGGGCAGCAGAGCTGGTTGTTGCCGCAGAAGACGAGCCGACACTTTGAACTGATCACAAGGATCAATATCGACTTCAAGGAAGTGCAAATCCATGACCACCACACAAGAGAGGAGTTGGTGGCGGTCGAACCAGAAGAATGAGCAGAATGAATTGTGTTATGAAGAACTACTTTTAGAGAATATAGAAGACGATTCAAGACGAAACGTCCACTTCTAATATTTGAAAGGATTGTGAAGTCGCAGTAGAGGAAAGTTAATCTTGAAGAAGATTCCGAGATTTGCACAGAGACAGTTTGGTGATTGAAGGGATATATGAATGTTTTTTTTTTTCTGTAGAATAAAACATGTGTTCAAGAAAATACAATACAGACAGGTCATAGGCGAAACTAAAGACGACGGTAATGTTGAGAGCGAAGAGTCGTGTAGTGCCCGTCAGAAAAGACGGAAATGCGGCGAGGCATGAGAGGAGAAGAGATATAAAAACTGGAAAGAGAAAGAAGGAAACCTGTGAAAGAGATGGAGGAATAAGAAAGGGAAGAAGAAAATGAAGAATGCTTTCAGCAGTTTTGTTGGGTTAAAGAGAAAGTTGATGAACACCACAAGGAAGGAAGGCAATGAAGATAAACTGTCAAAAGAGTTCAAGAAGGACAAGTAATTGCGAGGATGGGCGCAATACTCGTTGAAGAATAAAGAGAGAGCGTAGTGAACTATAGTAGTGGAAAAGTTCTTAGAATAAGACGAAGAAGAGAGATGACTGAAGGTGTAGATGCAATAGTGCATTGGAGAGAGGGATTAATGCACACGGAGAGAAAGGGAGGGTGCGAAAAGAACGAAGCGTATAGGATGCGAAATGAGGAAGAGAAACCGTGAAGTGGAAGGAAAAAACTGTAA
>JABUQX010041163.1:30000-32500 GCA_015478945.1 Trachelipus rathkii | reverse complement strand
GTTAAGGAGAAACTTGTAAATAATTTTAGAAGAGTCGGTATTTTATCTAAAGTAAGATTTTTTATTAATATATTAAAGCACAAATTTTCGTTTCTTTTCGGAAACCTCATCAGGTGCAGTTCTTTGTAAGACTAAAGTTAAAATTAATATTAACAATAAAAATTTAAAAAGTAATTTATATTTTAGATTTAAGATTTTTATAGAAATTAGTGGAGTTCATAATGTTGTTAAGAGTGGGATTAATATTGAATTCGCCTTTTTGTCTATTGTAATTATTGGTGTTAATGATGCAGTAGGATTCAAATAGTTTTCTTCTGTGTAAATCTTTTGAATGTATGATAGGACTCATGTTGTTAATGTCTATAGTGTGGTTATGTGTGGAACGATGTAATGTAAGGGCAGAATATTGATTGTCATTGGTAAGGTCATGTTTGTGTTGGTACAGTCTACGCTTAAAATCATGAGTTTCGCCGATGTATAAGGAGTTGCAATGAAGGCAAGGAATTTTATAAACACATTGGGGTATGGTAGTGGGTCGATTTATGTTAGGTCTAAGAATAGCTTTGAGGGGTAGATTTCCTGAAGAGGTAAGATTGAAATTATTGGGTAAGATGTTTTTTAATTGTTTAAGAGGAATGTTAGGAATGGGTAAGAAAGGATTGTTTTTAGAGTGGTTGTGAGTGTGCGGTTGATAGAAGGATTTTTTTGCTTGTTTAAGTGCTCGTTGTATAATGAAGTTGGGGTAGGAAAGTTTGTTAAAAATAGAGAAAAGGTAATCAAATTCGGATTGTAGGAAAGAGGGAGAGCATATTCTTAGAGCTCTGAGGAATAAGGAAGAAAGTGTTCCTATTTTTGTGTTGGTTGAATGGGACGAAAACCAATGTATGTAACTTGGGTTGTAAGTAGGTTTACGGTAAACAGAGAATTGGAGAGTAGTGAGATTATTTGACCAGGTTGTAAGAACGTCAAGGAATGGTAGGGAATTATTTCTGGAAGTTTCAATGGTGAATTTAATGTTAGGGTTAATAGTGTTGAGGAAATCGAGAATGTTATGTGGGTTAATATTGGGAGGAATAGATGCAAAAATATCATCAACATATCTGTACCAAGTAACATTATTCATGATGGGGTTAGGAAATATGTAATAAATTTCAAGGAGTTCCATAAAAATATTACTTAATACAGGAGAAAGGGGAGAACCCATACTAAGTCCAGAATTTTGTTTCAGAAACGTGTTATTAAATTCGAAAAAGTTATGTTCCAGGGTGAGTAGGATTAATTGTTTTAAAATATCAAAAGGAAAAGGTAATATGAAATTGTTTTCAACAATAAAACGTGAAAGTAGTGAAAGCCTTTGAGTACTCAGGTACAGAGGTGAAGAGTGAAGTTACATCAAAACTTACGAGGGAGTGGGAGTGTGGGTTGATGTTTCTGGTTTTGATGATAAAATCTTCAGAATTGGTAATATGTGATGAGGAAATGTGTCCAACAAGAGGTGAGAGTTGCTTAGCTAACCATTTAGATAATTTATAGGGGACAGAATCTATGTTAGAGATGATGGGGCGAAGAGGAGTATTTGGTTTATGTGTTTTGGGGATTCCGTAAAATTTGGAGAGGCAAGGGAAAGTAGCTTTTAAATCTTTGTGAAGATGAGTATGTTCTGAAAGAATGTTTTTTAGTTTATGGTTAAAGTTATTTTGAGAAGTTTTTAAGGGATTTTTGGTGAGGAGGGAATATGTATTGTTATCAGAAAGTAAGTCGTTACATTTATGTAGATAGTCAGTTATTTTTTTGTCAATGAAACTTAAGAAAATAGTTTTATATAAAAAAATATATATGTGCCAATATTTATATATATATGTTTATATTAATCAAGAAATGGTTAAAATAAAAGTACGATAGAGATACATATATATATATTATATTATATTATATATATATATATATATATATTGATTATATATAGTATATATAGTATATATATTATACATATATAGATATATATATATTATATATATATATATATATTATATATGATTATATATTTTATATTATATAATATATATTATATATATATATATATATATTTAGTATATATATATATATATTTATATATATATAATAACTTGTAATTTATTTTATGGGGAATTATATTTTTTGCGGTGTGATGCAACAAAAGTCAAAATAATGTTGGTCTTGCCCAAAAGCTTGTAGGATGTTTTTTTTTTATTTCGGATCCTTGTTCAAACGTCTGCCCACATTCCATCTCTAAAGTTAAGTATACATTGTGCTTTAAGGAAGAATAATTGATTTTAGATATATTATATTCCCTCCTGTATGGAGCTTTTATCAATGGATGTCTGAATGTATCTTAGTGTTAAATTTGGTTTTACTGTATATGATAAAAGTTTCATTTAGTCTTGGCTCTTTTTACTATTAATCTTGTTGGGCGGAAGCGGTGTGCTTTTGTAACGTCTGGGCGATTCCCCATATTGTGGCA
>JABUQX010041163.1:17500-22500 GCA_015478945.1 Trachelipus rathkii | reverse complement strand
TCTCTATTAAACAAAAATAAAAAAGAAATATTGAAAATTTCTTTTCCTTATTTTACCTTAAAGTGGTTAAATACCAAGCCAATTTTCAAAAATCTCTTTCGTAAAAGGCATAATATTTTAAAGCATATTTAAATTTCCTATATTACAACTTTTTCTGACAGCTATAAGAATAAGGAATTGTTGTTTTATTCATTTTCTCACTTTCGGGAAAACAAAAATGTTTTTCGTGAAATCACTTCTTCACACATTAACTATATTGAAAAAGTCTTTCTTTTTATGAAATGTACTTTTTCTTCCTTGTTTCTTTTTGAACTTTGGTTCACAAAGTTTTTTATTCAAGTTTCCAAGTTGTGTAACTTCCTTTGAACCTTATTTTCTCCTTTCTTTATTAAAGGTTTTCTCTATACTTTTGTTTTTTTTAAAAAACAGGCTTCTTTATATTTTTGAAGTTGTTTTTTTTTCTTAACTTTGTCTTTTCTTAACTTTTTAAAAACGACTGTCCTTTACTTTCTTTTGGAATATACTTTCTTGAGAGTGTTTCCCAATTTACTTTGAATTGAATCTTTTCTGAGAAATCCATTTGATTTCTCATAACTTTATCTTCAAGAATTTTGCTGTTTTAGTTTTGACTATAGAAGCTTTGGATATGGTTTCTTGACAAGGCTTAGGCAAATTACTTTTAAAATTCGCATTGCAATTCGTTCTACTAAATAGTGAATGCTTGTCAATTATTACAATTTTTTCAATCTTCCGCCTCTTTGTTTCTTGTTTTCATAAACTGTTCTTATTTTCAGGAACTCTTTTTATTTTAATAGCAGAATTGTTTAATACGTTGTTAGTGGTTAATACGTTGCTTCTCAAATTTTTCACCAAAGGTATAGATTCCGAATTTAAACTTTTTACACTTTCTTTAAGAATAGGTCCTTTATTTCTCCTCAAATTTCCCAAAGTTGACCCATCTTTTGAAACTTCTTGTTTGTTTGAATCGACTCTACAAAGCCTTTGATTTCCATTTTAGAAAGTATATATTTTGCATCTGCGTCTTTTATTCCTGATTTTGTTTGAAATCCAGTTTGCAGTTTATTTTTCTTATCTTTCATATGAGCTGCAGCAGTCTCTTCCTTTACAACTTCCTTTGTTTCACCAGTTTCTGGTTTCATTATTTTACTTCTTTTTTAATATTACTTTACTATCGTTTAACGATTATCTACATTCTCTACTAATTTCTTTGTTTGTGAAATTTGGAAAGATTTTGAAATCATTTCCTATTAATATAGTTTTTCTTTTCTATCTACTATTTTAGTAAAACTATTTTTCACTGCTTCTTTCTTTTTCTACAGCTTTATCTTTATCTGATATACCCAAGATATCATAAATTATTTGTACTGTATTTTTAACTTTTACTATATCTTCAAGACTTTTTCCGATCTCCTTTATACGTTTTTTTATACCTTCATCTTTTATTTGTTTGAAACTAATATAGTTATAACCTTTTAAAATTCTATAGGTTAGATCTAACTCTAAGAACTTGTCCTTCAAAAATTTTCTATTTTTACTTTCACCAATTTCTTCACCTATAAACGTATTAAAACTTTCGTCTTCAATCTCCTTTGTTAAATTTTTAATATTCATTACATATTCTGTGAAATCGAAATCATTTTTAAAAATCTCATAATTACTTTTACCCAAAGCAAAACTAATTTACTTATTGTTTCATTAAATTATATTTCAAATATTATAAGGCTTTATTAATACGTTTTTTAGATAATATATATATATATATATATATATATATATATATATATAAATTAATAATAATAATAATAATATATATATATATATGCATAATACTGAATATAATAACAATAATAATATATAATATTATAATAATATAATAATAATAATAATAATAATAATAATAATAATAATAATAATAATAATAATAATAATGTAAAATAATAATAATATATAAAAAAATATTAATAATAATAATATATATATAATAACAATAATAATAATATGTAATAATAATAATAATAATAATAATATGTAATAATAATTATAATATATAATAACAATAATGTATTTATAATATACCAATATATAGTTGAAGTCTAGAACGTATGTCACACAACGAAGCAAAATGAACTAAAAATTTTGAAATTTTGATTTTTCTTTTTTTTGTATAATAAAACACAGAAAAAAGAAGAATTAATTTCTAAAAAATGAGCTACACTGATTTATATACAGTATTATATATTATATTATATAATATATATATATATATATATATATATATATATATATATATATATATACATATATATCCTTTTATATATTAAGATTTACAATAAATTTTATATATATATATATATATATATATATATATATATATATATATATATATATATATATATATATATATATATATATATATATATATATATATATATTATAAAAAAAAAAATATATATATATATATATATATATGCTATATAAAACACAATTATCATCGAGATCCATATCGATTTGATTGCGGAAACTGTAAAAAAAAAAAAAAAAAAAATCTCAAAAACTACAATAGCTACAGCGAAAAGGAATACATTTTTGGAATCCTTGTAAAATTTTAGTTAAGAAAATGTAAAAAATAAAAAAATAAATAAATAAATAAAACGAATATGTATTATTTTTTTTTTTAGAAAAAATATAAATATTAGTATATATATATATATATATATATATATATATATATATATATATATATATATATATATATATATATATATATATATATATATATATATATATATATCTCTTCTATTCTTCTTCATATTTGCTATTTCTATATATATATATATGCTATATAATTATTGTATGCAAAGGTACGATATAGAGATCAGGCGACGGGGAACACAGGAGGGACGTTTTCCATCCCGTAGAGGGGCGGAGGAACCCCCGCGACACTAAAATACCAAAGAGCAGGGTTCCGGAGACCCTCCCCGGAGGGTGGTAAATAGTTCCCAGAGGCCGAGAAGACCCCGACTCCTACCATCGGTGCGGTATACCCTTGGGGTATTCTTTAGTTAAAAAAAAGCAAAATTTAATACAAAGTCTATTTATTTTTAACGAGTAACCAATAAAGGTCTCTAAATAGTAGGATCTCTAATCATATTACTATAATTATTAACAATAATGTTTTTTTACATTTTTCCTATCTAAATTTTACCAGGATTCAAAAATGTATTCCTTTTTCGCTGTAGCTTTCACAGGGATATATATATTTTTTTTTTTTTTTTTTTTTTTTACATTTTCCGCACTAAGAACCAGCATTCAGCAATGTATTCCTTTTTCAATGTAGCTATTTGTAGTTTTTGAGATATGAGCTGTGGCTTTACTAAATTTCACCTAATTATGCTTTAAAAACTTTAGTTACATAAGTCAAATTTAAAAGGAAATAAATTACCATAGCCTAATTTTTGTACGCTTAGTGTGAAGTGAAAAAATATATATATCAATTCTTTTTACTTTTTATTATATTTTTAAATTTTTCCCAGGAATGAATTCGTATATTTTCCAAAATGATTAGTATCATTTTCGTAGTGCGAACAAAGAATGAACATTTATATATATATATAATATATATATATATATATATATATATATATATATATATATATATATATATATATATATATATATATATATATATATATATATATATAAAAAAATATATATTATATTATTATAATCTCAAATAATATTAATAATATATATATATATATATATATATATATATTTTTATATATATATATATATAATATATATATATATATATATATATATATATATATAATATATATATATATATATATATATATATATAATATATATAATATATATATAAATATATATATATATATATATATATATATATATATATTTAGAGAAAAAATCCTCATTTTTAAAACTCTCAAATAAAAAAAATGTTCAATAACTTTTTACTTAATCTCAAATTTAATCAAAATTACTCAAAAATATATAAGTTATCCTTTTCTTTAAATAGAAAATCATTTCGATTGGTATTACTATTTTATTAAATTTAATTTTCAAACTTAAATTTTTTTCTTTCTCAAATTCTTTAATAATCCTTTTTTTTAAATATTTTTAAAAATAAAAATTACCTATTTATTTATTTGATATTAATATTTTTATATTATCTTTCTATTTAGTGCATATAAACTTTTGCTTTACTTAAAGAAATATTTCAGGAAAAATTGCAATATAACGACATATTATAACTCGACAATTCTCTAATTTTGCTTAGGAATTTGTGATCGTTCTTAATTCTTGTGCATTTGCAAGCAAACAAAAATATATATATTAAATCTTTAAACCTTTAAACCTATTAAACCTTTGTTATTTATATTTTTGAAATTCATTTAATAAATTTTGACAACCTTTAAAATATACACTTTTGCAAAATTTGAAAAAGACTTTTTAACCTTTAACCATCTGACATTTCATACGTTATCTAACATTGACATATACTGCCCGCCTATACTTTATTAATACTTTATTAAATATAAACCTACCTTTTATTTATTTAAACAAATAAATTAACTTTATTTAATTCAATTTCTTTTTATTCATTTTGTTTCAATATTCATAATATTCATATGTTAATTAAACTTTTAGAGGAAACTTTAATGTATATGTAAATTCTATTATTTAAAATAAAATATTCTACAGGAATTGGCCATATAGTGACCTGTGGCAACTGCACTTCTTTTAGCTTCGAGCTTACCTTGATGAGTTTCTCAATTTTTTGTGACGTCATCTATTGGGTCACTTTAGCAGATATTGCGCATTTTGAATACAACCTTTGTTTATCTAAAATAACATTTTATATTTATTATTTATTAGTTTTACATTTATTTGAAATTAATAAACACATTTATTTCATATTGAACTTAATAAACATATTATAACTTTATTATTAT
>JABUQX010041162.1:27500-33161 GCA_015478945.1 Trachelipus rathkii | reverse complement strand
ATCTAAGTTCCCGATCGCATAAATTTTTTTGGAAAAAATTTTCGCTACCACTCACACCAGGAGTGCCGCGGTCTTTAAAACGCCCGGCAATATATATATATATATATATATATATATTATATATATATATATATATATATATATATAATATTTGTAAAATATATATTATTATATATATTATATATATATATAAATATATATATATATATATATATATATAATTATATATATATGGGGTGCAAAATTTAACTGAACGTCCTCGTCATGCACCCTGGATTCGACTAATGGAGCTCTGACTAGGGCAGGATAGACTAGCAAGCCACTGCCCAGACTGAAATTGCTTGCAATATTCAAAGACCAGCCTAAGAGAGATAGAAAAGTTGTAGAATAAAGAAAAGAGAAATGTGATTAAAGTGGAGTCACTGAAGGAGTGTAACAGGAAAAGGAAATATATTGAAAAAATAATCTAGGACCTAGAACATTTACAAGGAGTAGGGGAGATACAAGAAACGGTAAGAAGGGCAGCAGAGGAAACCCTGGGTAAATTTAGGTGGGTGGGTAGGGTGGGATGAGGAAAAGATACATGAGGTGGGGGACTGAAAAAGTGAAGAAGGCAATAAAAAGGGAAACAGTATTGATGAGAAGGTGGTTGAAATGGACTGCAACAGACAAGGTCTCAGCATGTGGGCGGCAAGAATGAAGCAGAGAGAGTGAAAAAGAAGAGGCAGCAAAAAGAGAGGCGGATGAAATGATGGAAGATGTGAGGGCAGAAAGGAAGAAGATTTTTAGACTGTCAAAAACGTATCGATGATCAAAAAGGAAAGTGTGCAATATCAAGATTAAGCAAGGAGAAGTTTGGTGAGATCAACAGACATAAACAGGAGATGGGCGAAATACTTCAGAGAACTGTTTAATGTGAATGAACAAGTGGAGGAGGGGGAGAAAGATAGTTGAGGAGGGGAGGATGGAGGATAGGGAGAGATCGCCACTTATGGAGGAGTTTGGAGATGGCTCTGAGAACGATGTAAGAACGGTAGGCACCGGGGAAGATGGCTATACCATAAAACTAATAAAAGAGGGAGGAGAGAAAACGAAAGAAGCAATTCTGAAATTGTTCAACAGGTGCTGAAATGAGGGCGAAGTAGCAGAGGGGTGGGGAAAGTCAATCACAGTTCCAATATATAAGGGAAAGTGAGATACAGGAGGCTGTAAGAACTACAGGGGAATATCTCTGTTGGACCACTTGGCAAAAAAATATGAGAGAATACTAGAGAGAAGGCTGAGAATGGTAGTAGAGCCCAGGATATAGAAAGAACAGAAGCACGACGGATCTCTTGTTCACCTTGAGAATTACGTTAGAAAAGGTATGAGAATATAATAAACAAGCTAAATACCACAATAATATATATATATTATATATATATATTATATATATAATATAATATATAGAGATATAGAAAGAACAGAACGAGCATATGTAGCTTTCATAGTTCTGAGAAAAGCTTTTGATTCAGTGCCAAGGGAGAGACTGTGGAGAGTGCTAGAGAGAGAATATGCAGTGGATAAAAAGTTGAGAGGAGCCCTGGAGAGTTTGTATAAGAATAGTAAATGTAATGTAAGAACAGAATATAAGAATAAGGAACGGTTTGAGGTGAGAGCGAGAGTTCGAAACAGGGAGGTGTTGTCACCAATTTTGTTTGTAGATAGCTCAATGTAGTGATAAAGAAGGTGAGAGAGGATATAGGAGATTTGGATGGTGATATTCTGGCATACGCGGATGACTTGGCGTGCTGGAGCGAAGAGGGAGATAGGCTGAGAGAGGGGTTGACATGATTTGCGAATAGGTTTAGAGCGGATGGTCTGACTATGAACACAGATTAGTAGAGAAGAAGAAGTGGGAGTGCTTAGAGTGGATGTGGAAAGGACTGAGATACAAGATGGTGGGGAAATGTAAATACTTGGTGGAGTGACTTCGGAAGAGAAGGAGAAAATGTACAGGAGATAAACAAGGAAGGATAGCTCAGTATGGAGGAGTGTAAGAGCAATTTAGCCTATACTGATAGATAGACAAATGGAGTATGGAAGTGAAAAGAGTGATATTCGAGGGGATATTAACACCGATTTCTACTATATGGGCAGAGACATTGAGTTGACGGAACAAGAGGGTAGTAGAATCCCGTCGGCGGAGATTACAGTTGCAGAGGATGAGTGAAGACAGGAGAGGATAGACAAAGGAAACGAAAGAATATAGAGGAGGTTGGATGAAGGACTATATTAAATAAGAGGATACAGCTATGATTTGAGGTGGTGGGAACCTGGAGAGTATGCAAGAGGAAGAGTGGCCAAAGAGATGAGAGCGAAGACCAGAGGGACAAGAGCAATAAGAAGACCTAGGAAGAGATGGGAGAGCTCGGTGGAGGAATCATTGAGAAGATATCGAATGCCGTCGATGCGGGAGCTGAGAGAAGAGGGAGTCCTGGAGGATAGAGGAAGATGGAGAAGAGAGAGAGCTGCCAGCAGACAGTGTGTTGAACCATTCCTGGGGAGTGGGAGCAAAGTAAAATAGTATATATATAATATATATATATATTAATATATATAGTATATATATAATATATATATATATATATAATATATAGATATATACATATATAATATATATATATATTATATATATATATTCAAAGATATTAAAGTTAAAGTTTAGACTCCCTTAAAGTTATAAAGTAAAGTAATATGTAAAGTTTTATTTTGTGCAAACCACACTTTCCTCTATCCATTCATTAGCAGTTTTAAGCAAATTGCTTTAAAAATTAGGCCCTAGGAGGAGGGAGATATCAGAATGAGGGAAGGAGAGAGAGAGAGAGAGAGAGAGAGAGAGAGAGAGAGAGAGAGAGAGAGAGAGAGAGAGAGAGAGAGAGAGAGAGAGATTCAAAAAGAGTGAAATTGCTTTTATAATCTTTAAAAATTACCTTTTTATTTAATTTTTTTTTATTTTAATTTTTTTTTTAATCTTTTTTTTTATTTCCCTTAATTAATTTCACTGTCCGTTTATAAGTAATTTAAATTGGATATTTTTATTATTTTGAAGCAATTCATTTTAACCTATTTTTCCCTTCCTTTATCGTAACAATAAGGAAATTGGGAGTTAAAAAAAATAATGATTTAGGGTGATATGTATTGTGGGTCAAGCTGTCTCTATACGTTATGGTTCCAGAGAACCGCAATTTTTCCGCACCGCATCGCACCTCTCTATAGCAATGCGCACCGGGACACTTAAATTGTTTCAGAACCGCACCGCAATGCTCCGCTTCCCCACGAGGGATACCTCGTAAGAATATGCTTCCTTAAGTGTTTCTTTTAATATATATAAGATATATATATATGATGATATATATATATATATCTAAAATTTATATATATATTATTATTATATTTTGGGAAATGTAAATATTTAATTATATGTAAAATTATTTTTTCCTTTACAATACAAAGATATATATATATATTATAATATTTAGATATATATATATGATATATAAAGAGGAAAAAATTAAGAGTAAATAAATATATATAAATGATTAAATATAAATATTTATATATATATATATATATATTATATATATATATATAAATATATATATATTATATATATATTATTATATTATATATAAATATAATAGTTTTTCGATATATAATATAATATATATATTATATTAAAATTATATATTATATATTATATATTATATATATATATATATAGATATATATATATATATATTATATATATATATATATATTATAAAAGAAAAACAAGTAATTAAATAATAATATTATATTATATATATATTATATATTATTATATATAGATTATATTATATATATATATATATATAATATATATATATATTATATATATTAAATTACTAGAAAATTTATGTTAAACAAGATCTCCCCACACATTACCCTCCCCGACTTTCAACACGGTTTTAGAAGTAACCACTCAACATCAACAGAAAGAAAATAGAAAACCTAAATAAATATTCAAGGAATAAACTAATTTTTTACGTTTTTATTTTATTATTTTTTTTTCATTTTTCTTCATAAAGATATTTTTAAAGAAAGCTGACAGCAGAATACTAAGCATCAAACACACATTCTCAGAGGCATGAACACAAACGCACGTATATATACTGTGTGTGTATATACAGGGTGTCAAAGAATGAAACGTCACCACTTCCTATACGGGTACATTGATGAAAAGGTAGGAGCATAATACTCTACCATGCATGCTCGGTAACGCTTCGTTACGAAGCTATTAGCGATGTTGCCAACCTTAGAGGGTGGGAATACGGTATGCGACACAGGATTCCCCATAAACAACATAATACAGCAGACACAGGTTTCAATAGGTGTTCAAAGTGCACCTCCTTAAAACAGACATTGTCGACGATCGGCATTCATCTGCTGCTATGTCTGGATATGCTTGCCTTATTATTTCCTGCAGTTCCCAAACGTCATTACTGGGGGTTGCGGCATACGACACCCCTGATTGCACCACAGGCAAAGAAGCTTCAACGGTTGTTGAAGGTCCAGCGAGCATGGAGGCCAGGCAACAGTGCCACGCCGCCCTATCCATCATAAAAGGTAGTTAGTTTTAAGCCAGGTGCTTGTGTTTCTGGCAATGTAAGCTGGGCAACCATATATATATATATATTATAATAATATATATATTATATATATTATTATATATTATATATAGTTATATATATATATATGATTATATTTATATATATATATATATATATATATAAATACTGTATATATATATATATATGATATATATATATGATTATAATATATATATATATATATATATAAATATATATATATATAATATATCATATATATATATATATATTTACAGATTACCACTACTCACGGGCTGGGCCCTTTTGAAGGAGGGGCCAGAAAATAAAATAAAGAAAAACCCATCCAAGCCCAAGTCTAACGCAAAATTCTCAGATGAGAGCAGACGTGGGCTTTAAAGAGAGCAAAATTAAATACAGTTGTAAAAATAAAAGATGGCAACTAGTTCCACAGAACAGAAGTGGCTGGAAAGAAGGAGACACCACAACGAACAAATCCGGGGGTTTCAATACTCACGCAAAATTCATGCGAGAGCAAGGTACCCCTTGTGCAACGAGGGCTACGCATTGGAGGTGGAATTCGAGCGGCCAACTCCCCGAGCATCTGCCGTTGTAGTACCTATAGAAAAGAGATAGTTCACCAACGTCACGTCGCAAAGATAGAGGGTCAAAAGATTTGAAAAGGGGACAGTTTATTAGTCATTTAGCTTTAGGGACTCAACTCTATCCAATAGAAGGGTGGAGCCGGAGCTCCCCAGATGTGAGAACAGTACTCCAAACAATGACGAATAAGACCTTCATATAGCTGGAGTAGCTGTGCAGAGGAAAAAAATTTCCTGCAACCTGAACAGAACCCCCAGTTTTTGAGGCCACCATAGCAACCGTTGTGATATGAGGTTTCCAAGAATTTTTTTTGTTTGTGTTCAGACCAAGAATGTTTGTTGCCAACAGGTAACGTTATAGCCATCGAAGGAAATAGGGAAGTTTTGAGATGTTTTTGAGAGGGAGATAT
>JABUQX010041162.1:5000-7500 GCA_015478945.1 Trachelipus rathkii | reverse complement strand
TATATATATATATAAATTTCCTTAGTTATCTTTTTTGTTAATTGAAATTATAAAATTTGTAATGGCAAAATAAATTTAAAGGATTGTAATTATAGCAAAAAATTTTGCAAGAAAATAAAAATATTACTCAATTTGCTATTTTTCTTCTCCCTTTTTTTAAAAAAAAAAAATTTTTTATCTGGAAGAATCCAAAATTCGAGGACAATATTTGGATATTTTTATATAATTTTTGGATATTTTTTTAAATTTATTACTTTTACCTAAAAAAAATTATATCTTATATGTGTTGTTACTGTTATAATGTTTTATTATTTTCGAAGAAAAAAATTTATTTATGGCATTTTTTTTTTCATTATTAATATTGATGGGTTTCTCGTAGTATCTGATTTTAATTGTTATTTCATGATGAGATATAAAAATAAAGTAATTTATTTTCAAACAAATTCATTATATATATATATATATATATATATATATATATATATATATATATATATATATATATATATATATATATATATATATATATATATATATATATATATATATATATATATATATATATATATATATATATATATATATATATATATATATTAATAATGTATATGTAATAATAATATGTATATGTATAATATATAATATATGTAATAATAATAATAATAATAATATTAATATAATAATAATAATAATATAATAATAATAATAATAATAATAATAATATAATAATAATAATAATAATAATGTAAATATATATATAATAATAATATAATATATATATAATATATAATATATAATAATAATAATAATATATAATAATATTAATAATAACAATAACAATATAATAACTCAACATAACTCAATAATGTATGTATAATAATAATAACATAGATATATATATGTAATAATAATATTAATAATAATAATAATAATCTATATCAAAATGTGAAAGTAAAAGTATGAGAATATAGTAACCAAATGGATGGATGTAGATTAATAGAATATATAATATATATATATATATAATAATATAATATATATAATAATATATATATTTATATATATATATATATATATTTAAGTACTAATTTACTACTCGCTGCTATATATATACACATATATATATGAAATTTTGCATCCAGGATAGTGCTTATCTGGCAACCATTTTATTGATTGAATCGATTCTAATCAAGCGAAATAATTTGAAACAAAGAGTTGATATATATATTAGTGATGGGACGATTAAGAATTTTTGACTATGACGATGACGTATTAAAAATTTTGACGATGACGATGACGATTAATTGAAAAAGTATATTTTAAAAATTTCTATTATTTTAATAAATTTAACAAATTTATAATAAGGAAGAATTAAATTGTGTTCACTTCATTCTTATTTAAATGTGTAAATACATTAAGAACCGCATTAATACATAGAAAGTTTTCCTGTTATTCATTAACATCTTGGTTTTGTTTCTAATTTCTATATAATAATAATAATAATAATAATAATAATAATAATAATAATAATAATAATAATAATAATAATAATAATAGTAATAATAATAATAATAATAATAATAATAATAATAATAATAATAATAATAATAATAATAATAATAATAATAATAATAATAATAATAATAATAATAATAATAATAATAATAATAATAATAATAATAATAATAATAATAATTTCTCTTGATTAATAATAATGATTTATTTAATATTAAAATCATTCATGCTCCTTATATTTCAACTTAATATTTTATGTAATTTTAATATATAGTAAGTATCTTCAAAACATTGATTTTAAAAAATTTTAATATGTGAGAACATGGACAGACATACAAAATTCTAGTACTTTAAATTTAGAGCTCTTAAATTGTGACGCAGAAGCATAGTCTTTCTCTAGTTTCTGGTGTAATATTTCCTCACTTAATCGGCAAAATAATCGGCAGAAAATTGATGATGACGATGACGATCGAGAAAAAATATGTCGATATTGACGATGACGATGACGATGACGATTAATCGTCTCATCATTATATATATATATATATATATATATATATATATATATATATATATATATATATATATATATATATATATATATATATATATATATATATATATATATATATATATATATATATATATACCTGTATATATATATATATATATCTATCTATATATATTCAATATTTGCCATGCTTAAAAAAATGAAGTACTAATTCATTTCCCTGCTGGAAACATGAATTTTGTATTCTGGATAGCAGGTGTTTATGTGACAAACCTTTATTACTGATTAAATCATTCCTAATCAAACGGATTTACCAAGGACAATTTTTTGATTTAATTTTCCTGATCAAGCACATTCATGTTAATTTATTGGAATTATCTAGATTTCTCAGACTGCACAAATGTGTTAATTCATGGTGAACCTCAATATTCGTTTTCCCGTCTGCCAGAGTTGTAGTAAATATGCCCTTAGTTG
>JABUQX010041161.1:5000-17500 GCA_015478945.1 Trachelipus rathkii | reverse complement strand
ACACGTCAAAATATTATATACATAAATTTACTTAAGGTATTTGCTCTTCAGAGTTTTTTTATTATCCGATCAATCTTAAAATTACAAATTGGATATTAACCTCAAAGCGTTTCAGATCAACATTAACACAAACAATAATAATAATAATAATAATAATAATAATAATAATAATAATAATAATAATAATAATAATAATAATAATAATAATAATATTTTTGAGTGGATGTACAGGGACCTCCACAGCACAAGAATGCGGCTATACCGTGTTAGGAAACTAACGACAGGGGAAATCCCTAACTGAACGAAATAGGAACAAGGCTGAGATGTTAAATCTTATACAAAATGTTCAGTTCCAATAGAAAGGCAAAAACTCGATCACTACGAAAGTGAGATGATTCGAATAAGATGTGCTGAAGGCGATGCTGAAGAGGTATAGTTAGCACATCAGGGAAGAACTTGCTTCTAAGGGTCGAGATGGACATGCAATCCAAAAAGAGATGAACGACTGTGAGAGGACAATTGGAGGAGCAAAATGAACAGGTCGGGGGATCCCCCTGTGACAAAAGAAATTCATGGGTGAGATTGGTATGACCCAGGACCACCTCCAGGAGGCAACTCCTCCTACTAGATGAAGACCACCGGCCAATGACGGGTTTGACGTTCCGAGTGTTGGCGCCAAGAGCATCCTCCGTCCAACATGATTGCCAGCCAGAGAGAAAACTCCAACGTAATGAGATGGAGAAATCTGTAGCAGGGAAATGGCCCAGGCCCACTGCAGGAGGAAAGTATTGGGCACACGACACCCCATGTGTAGCCGCCAGCTTGGCCTCCCATCGGCCATATGGGAGGGAACCCAACTGAACTCAATGTTGTGGCTCTGAGCAGGCAACATGCAGAGGGACTGTTGAACGGCACAGACCAAAGGGGTTTCGGGTTAATCAGTCAAGCAACGCCTGGAGAGCGCTTCGAGAACCAGAAAAGATGGTATAGTTACCCCCACGGGTGAAGGTACTGATTCTGTTCACCGCCATGGACACTGCTATCAGTTCAGCTGAAAAAAAAAACCCAGACAAATAAGGTGGAATGGTGTGGGATACAGTGATGTCTGGAAACACAGCTGAAGCCCCACACCCCTCCCTCCGTTTTGGAACCATCTGTGTAGACCGCTATAGAGTCGCAATGGACCTCCGCGTGAGACAGAAAGAAAGGAATTCCTCAACTGCACTGGGTGTGTCTTCGACTTACTCAAAGACTGGATCCCATTGCAGAGAGCAGGAGGCGGATAAACCCATTGTGAATAAGTAGAGGTAAAATCATATTGCATGACCGCTCGCTGAGGAAGGTCGAGGAAAGCAAAGAAGGAAGTACCAACCCCAGCAAATGGCCAATAAGAAGGGTTGTGACGACGCGCTCTATAATAGATGTCAAGGTCGACGAGATAAAAGCCTGAATTCGGATGAACAGTGAGCACATGAGCTGCTCCCTCCACAAGGATAGGGGCATCACCCCGGCCTCCAGGCTTTCCCTAGGAGAGGAACGGAATGCTCCCATGGCAATTCGCAGACCTTCAGTCTGAATGGGATCAAGGAGACGGAGGAAGGACTTGAAGGTCTGCCCATATATGGCACAACTAGGGTTGGGAAAGGAAAAAAACAAGCTCGTTTTTTTCCGAAAAAAACGGTTTTTTTCATGAAAAAACACCAGTCTGAAAAGAACAGCATACAAAAAATTTGTTTTTTCGTTTTTTTTCAATTAAAGTTGTGGAATTTACATGTTTGAACAATATTATAAAATTTTTAGCAAATATGCTCTAATTGGGACATTTTTTTTGGTTCCAATTTCTACAAGGTGGAAGCCCCTGAGTTTTGTGTTATTTTTATGGTTTTCCATATTTTTATTTTATATTCTGAATTTTGATATATTCATAATATCTTGTTTGTGTCTTCATTAAAAGGGGATGATTCAATATTTTGCTCGGGCGTAGCCTAATTTTACGCCCCCCTAAAAATGGAAATAAAATTCGGAATTTTCAGACGGAATTTTGACTATATAAACACTAAAATGTACCTTGTTTTGCTTTAAAATGTTGTTTTCCGGTGTTTTTCTGTGACTGTAGTCATTTTTCAGGAATTTTCATAATTTTAAAAGATCCCTAAAGAACTTGTCACGTCGACTTCATATTTTTTTGTAAAACTTCAACTATGAAATATGCATAGATGGGCCATTACCTACAAAATTACGTTAGAACATTTCGAATTTTTTTAAGTTTTGGCTCAGCGTTGGTCCAATTCCAAACCCAATTTTTTTTAAATTGAAAGTGAAAAATGACATTTTTTTCTACCTTCATCCGATCAACATCAAATTTTCAGGGCTTTGTATAGCTCGGGCATAGATGCATCTTGTTTTTACTTAGTATTTCTTTGCAGTATGCAGAAGGTTGGGATGTTGTTCTATGAACAATTTCAAAAAAAAAAAATTTTGAAAAATTTTTAAAAATTTTCTATTGAGTATACAAAAAAATTACTTAAGTAAAAAAGATGCATCGTCGTCGCGACTAGTACAAGCCCTGAAAATTTTGATGTTGATCGGATTGAGTAGAAAAAAAAATATGTTATTTTTTCACCTTTTTTCAAAATTTTATTCAATTTTGGAAATTGGACAACGCTAGCACAAAGCTAAAAAATTCGAAAATGTTCTACTAACTATTGTAGGTTATGGACCCATCTATGCATATTTCAAGTTTTTAAGTCATTTCGCAAAAAAATCTGAATGTTGATATGAAATAGTCTCTCTAAACATGGATTTTGATAATTGAAATTCTGAGAAGAAGACCACATACAGAAAACCCGGAAACAACTTTTAGAGGGGCAAAAAAAGCTACATTTTTGGTGTTTATATAGTCATGAAAATTCCGAAATTTATGTCCATTTTAGGGGGCGTAAAATTAGGCTACGCCGAGGCAAAATATTGAATTACATCCGCTTCATTAATGTTTTCTTACTCTTTTTCAGCTTTCAGTAACATTTTTTTATCTAATTATTTATTATAATTTAGAAATGCCACGTGCAAAAAATCGTGTGACTGTACTTTTTTTAAGGAAATAAAGGTTGCAAAGGCTCCCGCATAAAATATAACTTTTGTTTGTGTAGACGTTGCAAAACTAGTATTTTTTGCTCATAATCTAGAACTAGGGAAATTGCTAAAAGGCCAACTGAGAGGGATGATTCATGCTAAGGCAGTAACTTAGAGTTCCTGTTTTTACTGCGGGCATTCACCCACTGTTCTTCTCACATGATACTTTCATTATCACTTGAGATATCAGGACTTATCAGTCATATACAATTAAATCGTGGCTGATCACCGCTGATGAGCCAGTGATAATGAGCTGACAGTAGTCAGCACAGTAGTCAGTACTCAGTGTGACTGGGGTCTGGGGGAGTGGGGACTAGTTGATTAGTGAATCAAAAAAGTTCTGAGATATTCCCAAAGCCAAATATGGTTTAATTAGTCCATTCACTCTCCCTCCTTCATTACAATCTTGGTTATAATTTTAATTTCAGATATTTTCTATTATTTTCTTTCCGAGCCAGATCGCTTTTGAGTTTCTTCATCAGACTCATTCTATATTAAATAAATACATTAATATTTTAAAGTAAATTATAAATATGATTATATGATACAAATGTAAAATACATAGTTAAATTAGTAAGTAGAAGCCTACAAACAGCAGTCTGCAGGCTACAACCTACTGTAAATTGTAACGAAAACAATTGATAAAATATAAGAGAAAGGTAGTTCTGCTATTTTATAAATCATAATGAATATGCTTTATTTCAGTTCCTTATATTTGAGAAAGAAATGAAAATAGCTCAAGGGCTGGATAATCAATTAGCCTCTTTATATTTTTAAAAATAATTTATGAAAAAAAAAACAAAAAAAAAAAAAAAAAAAAAAAAAAAAAAAACGAAAAAACATGAAAAAAACATGTTTTTTTCCTGAAAAAAACACGATTTGAAAAAAACGGTTTTTTTCCCAACCCTAGGCACAACCATACATAATGTAAAGGTGGAGCATGGTTTTTCTGTCCGCACCCCAAGTCTTGGAGGTGAGGTGCCATAAGAGATCCAAGGAACAGCGGCAATTAGCTTTGAGGAGAGTAATATGGGTAATATGGGGAAGGTACGTAAGGCGCTCATCGAGCATCAGACCCAGGAACCTCACCGTAGGATCCCCACGGATAGGGAAGCCAAAAAGGCGTAACATAGGAGGTGATTTTTTTGGAAAAGCACGGCTGTAATTTTCGAGGTGGAGAATGTAAAGCCACGCACAGAACACCAGGAAGAAACCCTATCGATGGTAAGCTGAAGTTGACGCACCATACAAGAAAGTTTAGCTCCAGAGATGTACAGGGCAAGATCAACATAGATGGAGCAGCGCACTAAGGTGGGGATAGAATCGACAACACCATTGAAACCTTTTGCGAAAAGCAACACGCTCAGTACACTGCCCTGCAGCACCTCTTCATCCAGGACAAAACGCCTTGATAAAGTGGTACCACAACAGACCCGAAACAAACGATCTGACATCAATAACTGAAGGAAGAGGGGTAGTTACCCCCATAGGCCCATGGAATGGAGGCTCTGCAAAACCCCCAACCTCCATGTGCTATCATACGCCTTTTGGAGGTCAAGAAAATGGCCAAGGTCATTTTGTTGGAAAATAATAATTATAATAATAATAATAATAATAATAATAATAATAATAATAATAATAATAATAATAATATAATAATAATAATATAATAATAATTTTCTGTTCTCTTAATGTTTCTAACTTCAGTAAAAAAAATAAAAGAATCAACATACATCTACATGTTTAGCACTTGATTTTTCTGCAATCACCTTCGAATTATCGGATTTTATGATTTCCATGCTGACAAGCTCTTCATCAAACCCAAATTTTTTATTTGATTCAATCATTTCTGACTTTATTGAAGCCTTTTGATCTAATTCTTCATTTTTAATGTTATCTGGTAAATCAAAGTTTGTTTCATTGTTGGGAAAGATCTGAAATTAAATAAAAAAAAATAAGTATGCCTAAAGTAATGCAATACAGCCAAATATCAAGCCAAATTGTGTTAAAGATCCATGAAAAAAATGGCAATCTCATTTGAAGAATCAATTAAACTGTTTATAAAAAAAAAAAAAAAAAAAAAAAAATCCAGTTAATAGGAAGGAGAGGGAGATGATTTTGGAGTATGAGTCTGGGGATTGGACTAATATTTAAAAACCATCTTTTTATTGAGAGAAATACAAATAAAATGTATGGATGATTATCACCAAATGTTTTAATAAGAAAATACAGAATATCTCATCAATATTTTAAACATTTAAATTAAAATGGATTTTAATAGTTTGATTAAAACCAAGTGCGTGCTTTAGAATCATGTGATGTCGATGTTGAAAACTAGTCAGTTAATTAAATGCAAATTTAAGTTTAACTATTTCATCAACAAAGAAATTGTTTGTTTGTTTACAGCAATTATTATTATTATTATTATTTTTCTTATTATTTTTATTATTTTACTTTATTATTATTATTATTATTATTATTATTATTATTATTATTAAATACTAGAATAAGACAAATATAAAATTTTCTTTGCAGATTTATTGGAGAAAAAAACAAAACAAAAGGAAAGAGATTTCATTTGTAAAATTACTGAAACTTTCGCTTTTTTAAGCACAACCGCTCAAATATTATTATTATTACTCATTCTCCGTAACGTGTTTATTTCAAAGTCGTTGTCACTATATAGCATGTGTATTAATATATATAAATAATGTTCATTTTTATAATTGCTAACCCAAAAACATTATAATTCTTAATCAAATATCATATTTCAATTCAGTTTTTAAATAAATTTTCTACATATAATGTCTATGTTTTATACAAAAATTTGATACCTAAATTTATTCCTTGTCAACACAGCCCTTAAAAGAATGTTTTTATTTTTTTTAACCCATTTGCAACTACTCACGGGCAAAGCCCTATTTGAGGAGGGGTTACTTGCCTCCTAATACTAATAGCTCACAAAGGTTGTCAGTTTAATATTGTTTTCTTCTTTTTTTTTTCTTTTTTTTTTTATCATAATTTTACTAACTTACACATTTGCTAACAATGTTATTTTCTCAGATTTACAGATCTAATATGCTAAACCTATTTTCTCAATAGCATATTCTAGCAAAGTCTTCAGCATTCTTTTTTACACAATTCCCTCTTCAACAACCACTTTTTTGGTTTTAATATTCACTACAGCAGCTTTCATCTCTTCCATAGAGTGGATGTTTAAAGGTTGATCAATCATCAGTAATTATCTTTCAACATATTCCATCCATCTCTCTGTAACCTCTTCTAAGTTGCCCATTGCCAATGTTCCATCCTTTATCTTTATTAACTTTCCATGTTAATACATTCTTCCATTAGATCAAAAATCTTTTATACATTCTTTAGTGATCTCTTCTTAAAGATTCGAAATACCTAAGAAACAATTCATCATTTTCCCTTCATCTTCATTTCTCTCGTATCATTCTGTTTATGCTTTATAATTTCAAATCTCTCTCCTTATATTTCCTTCTTTCACATGTCATGTTCAAGATATATCTGGTCATTCATGGCAATTAAGGTTTCATTTAATTCTTTGGGATAACTACTTAACTTCCTTATTTAATAGGATACCCTATTTTATTAACAACTAATCACTACTGTTGATAAACTGTTTTATGGTTCTCCATTAAGAATTTCATATATATATATATATATATATATATATATATATATATATATATATATTACTATATATATAATATAATTATATAGATATATATATATATATATTATATAATATATATATATATATATATGTATATATATAATATTATATATATATATATATATATATATATATAATATATATATATATTATATATATGTATATAGATATATATAGTAATATATATATATATATATATATAATATATAATATAAATAATATATATAGTTATATATATATATAATATATATATATATATATATATATATATATATATATATATTATATATATATATATATAACCGGACGAATAACCTGGCAACCGCAAATGCGAAGCAGCCGCACATATTTTGACAACTGCAACTGTGGTTGTTGTCACTGGTTCTACGACAACCGCAACTGCAGTTGCTTACTGGTCTTCACAACCGAACTGCAGTTTCAAGAAGTTTTAAAAATACTCTTTTGTGTGTTAGCCTTTAGTAGTATTAATATAATATTTCAGTATTTTTTCTCGCATTACAAATATCATAATTATAGAAAATATTTCACGAAATAAATCGGAACTTTGAATTTCTTAGCTTTTCGCACAGGAGAAAATAAATGTGTAAGTAGAGAAAAGAGCGTTTGGTGGGAGTTTTTCTTGAAAGAAATCAAATGAATTTGCTTTTAAGAAGCATAATTGTGCATAAAATCTTAATCTTCGCAAAGGAAGAAAGCACCACAGATGTTAAAAAAATCACCTGTATGAATCGTTGCGTGGGAAAAGATATAGAGAACTTTGTGAAAAAGAAAAAAGCATACGCCGAGAAAGAGAGAAAAAGGATAAGGGAATCACCTCTGAAAAAAAATGTAAATGCTGTACAAAAATAAGCCATATTGAGAAATGACGATAATTCAAGATCAAAGATTACTTGATTCATCGAAGCAAGTGGAGATGAATTATTACACATGATCTTCAATTTCACCGTGTGAAGGCAGTAGCTGTTTCGATTCGTAAACTCTAGCCAACCCACAATATTAAAATTAAACAGCGCAATTATTTTATGAGAACAGTTAGTAAAAAACAAATTCATCCCTCTAGCACGACAAAAGGAACGAAAAGTTCAAAATTGTTGCCCCAACTGAATGGAAATAATTAATATTTACTACTTGAACACCTAGTCCGATTACATTCTTCTGAGGTGTCTCTCTTATATCTCACTTGTAATGGTATTAATGATAAATTTGGAAAATATAAACTTAGTTTTAACTGCAGAACCTTTTGCATGAGAGACACATGGAAGAGTATCTCCCTAAAGTTTGATAATTCTACATAATAATAATGAATTTATAATAATTAATAATAATAATATAATAAATATAATAATAATAATAATAATAATAATAATAATATAATAATAATAATATAATAATAATTAGTAATTGATCATTTATTATTATTATTTAGTAGTAGTAGTAGTAGTAGTAGAGTAGTAGTAATAGTACAAATAATTGGTAAAATAAAGCAATACAATAAATTTGTTTTCACTACAGATCTCAACCGCAACCTCAACGGCGGTTGTTTAGAAAAATTAACCAAAAAAAAAAAAACAAAAAACTGCGGTTGATGAAATTCTAGGGAACTGCAAAAAACTGCAACTGCAGTTTATGCCAAAAAATTTCAGTTTGCTCCATCACGAATATATATATGAGTATATATATATATATATATATATATATATATATATATTATATATATATTATATATATATATATAATATATATATATATTATATATATATATATATATTATATATTTATATAATATATATTATATACTATATATATATATATATATTTTATATATATATATATATATATATATATATATATATATATATATATATATATATTATATATACTATATATATATATATATATATATATATATATATATATATAATAATAAAATATTATATATTTATATATATATTATATATATATATATATATATAATATATATATATATATATATATAATATATATTTATATATATTATATATATAATATTTATAATATATATATATATATATAATATATATATATATTAATATATATATATATTATATATATATATTATGGGGTGACAAAGTCCACAACTCCACGTCCTTGTCGTTCACCCTGGATAACGCCAGGAGCAATGGCTAGGGCAGGACAGGCCTAGCAAGAGCCACTGCCGAAAGACTGGCCTGCAATTCTTGGACCAGCCTCGGATACACATAGACCTTTTGGAAACAGACCCTTTAAACGATTTTGGAAAACAAATAAGGACAATTCTTCGAACAAATTTAGATGTGCTACACTAAATGTGGCTACATAGTGGAAAGGAGGAGGAGTTGCTGAATGTGCTGGAGGAGAGGAGGATAGACGTAATGGGACTGGCGGAAATGAGGGTGAGGGGAGAGGAGAAGGGCAGATATTTGGGGGGGAGGATTTGTGTGATGTATAATGAGGTGTGGAGGAGGGAGTCAGGTAAGGCACAGAGTTGGTATTGAAGATGGGACCGAAGATTGTCACCATTTTTGCAGGGTGTGGAGTATTTACATGAGAGGCTTATGTCATGCACTTTCAAGATGAAAAGGAAAAAATTATACTTGTTTCAGGTGTATGCACCACAGCAGGGGCACACAATGGAGGAAAAGAGGGTTTATGGAAATGATGGAAGAGAGGGTGGAGGTGGGAAGAAGAGAAAATGAGATATTTGTGCTGATGGGGAGAAGAAGAAGTGAAGTGGAGAGGATATTTGGCCGTATGGAGAGGAGGTCAGGAACGTGGAGGGAGCGGCCTTGATATATTGCTACACGAGAAGGATATGAATATGAAAGATTTTTCGCAGCAAAGAGATTCACACAGGCTTTACAAGGTACAGAGGATAGGCACAACAGACAAATTTGACCAGAAATCGGTCATAGATTAATCTCATCAGATAGGAGAATAGTGCAAAATGTAAAGGTATTGCCGGGAGTGTCTATGGACTCTGATCACAGATTGTTGGTGGCGGATTTTTAAGAATGAAGGCGGAGAGATTGCAGGCGGGGGAGAAAATAGGAGTGTTGATTAAATGGAAGTACTGAAAAGAGCAGGGAAGAGGCAAGATTATGAAGAAAGATGAATGTAAATTCATGGAACGAGATGATGAATGCGAAGATAGTGGGATGACATTCGGATGTAGTTGATGAAAGCAGCCAGAAGAAAACCTAGGAGAAGATGGATAGGAGAACGCGAAAAGACAGGAAGCGATGGTGGAATGAAGGAGTTAGAGGAGTGTGAGGAGAAGACGGTTAAAAATGAGATGTGCTAAGAGACAGAATGGTCCAGCAACAGCCTCTGTATGTGGTGGCCAGAAACACGGCGGAGAGTGTGAAAAGAAGAGCAAAGAGGGAGGCAGCAAAAATAGTGGCGGAGGAGCTGAGGGAGGACGTGAGGGGAGGAAGGAAGAAAATCTTCCGATTAGCAAAGACTTATAGGGATCAAGAAAAAAAGAGAGAGATAAAGGGTATGAACGGGAGAGAAGTGTTAATAAGACCGGAAGATATAAATAAGAGATGGACTGAATATTTTGGAAAACTTCTGGGTGAAGAGGGTCAAGGAAATGGAGGAAGAGTTAGAAGAAGTGAGACCAGGGGAGGAAGCAGGGTAATTACCAGGGAAGAGCTGGAGGAGGCGTTAAGGAAAATGAACAATGGAAGGGCCCCGGGAGAAGATGAATTGCCCATAGAATTAATAAAAGAGGGAGGAGAGTGTGTGAAGGAAGCAGTGTTGTAGTTTATCAACAAGTGCTGGAGAGAAAGTGAGGTTCCAGAGGGATGGGGAAAAACAAACCATCATTTATTACCAATAATAAAGGGAAAGGGAGATGTGGGTGATTGTAATATTACAGAGAGTATTTTCGATCGGATTACACAGTAACTGAAAAGGATTACTTGAAAAGACAGAGTGAGGCAATTGGGAAACCCAGACTTTGGAGGAGGAAAGCAGTATGGAGTTCAGGGCGAATTAGAAGCTCACCACAGATCGTTAATGTTCGCCCTGAAGAATGATAACAGAAAAGACATAGAACTACAACAAAAAGCATACATCGCATTTATAGATCTGAGAAAGGCATTTGATTCGGTACCTAGGAAGAAATTGTTCAGGTTTTAGAGAGATACGGAGTGGGTGGATTTACTAAAAGAAAGGCTTTGGCGAGTTGTATAAAATGACAAATTGTACATGAAAAACGGGAATATTGAAAACAAGGAAATGGGTTGAGGTGGGAGCTGGGGCATTAGCAGGGGAAGTAGTATTGTCACCAAGTCTGTTGTAGGCATATTTGATGTGGTAATTAGGGCAGTGAGGGAGGAGTGGAGGACTTTGGATGGAGATGTGATTGGCTTATGCAGATTGGACCTGGGATGTGCTGGAGTGAAAGACGGAGACTAACTGAGGAGGGTGGTGTTGGCTTTTGAAAGTAAACTGAGAGAAGCGGGCCTGTGCATGAACGTAGATAAAACAGAAATTATGATAGTTAATAGAGAGGAGGGAGGGAGAAGAGTTGGTGGTGGAGGTGGATGGTGTGGTGATTAAAAACATAGAGAAATACAAGTATCTGGGGGGAATGTTTGGTAGAGAGGAGGAAGTGCCTTGGAGATTGTGAGCAGAATTGATAAGTACGGGAGAACAGTTAGAGCTTTGTATTCTATCATCAGGGATAATGAGATTGGAGGGGAGGTGAAGAAGATAATTTTCGAGAGCATTTTAACACTTCTTCTTCTGTATGGGGCGGAAACATGGAGTATGACAACAAGAGAGGAGAGCAGAGTGCAGACTGCTGAAATGAATGTATTGAGAGCGATGGCCAGAAAGACCAGGAGGGACAGAGTGAGAAACGAAAGAATCAGAGATTTTATAAGGTAAAGCACTATTATAAACAATATAGATGGAACTAAATTAAGATGGTAGGGATACGTGGAAAGGATGGAGCGTGGCAGGATGGCCAGGAGGAGGTGGGACTGGAGACCGGAATGGAGGCAGACCAGGTGAAGTACCGATGGAAGGAAATGGATAGGACGCGCTCTAGCAAGATTCGCTGAGAAGACTTCAAAGGCCCATCTATGATTCAGGAATGAATCGAAGAACGGGTCTTGGAGGATAGAAGGGAGTGAATAAAAGAGGTTGCCGCATGCTGACAGCTCATATGAGCCTCTCCTGAGGAGCGGATGAAGATGTAAGATAATATATATATTATACTTATATATATATATATATATATAATATATATATTATATATATATATATAATATATATATAATATATCTTATAATATATATATATATATATTATATATTATATATATATTATTATATATATATATATATATAATATATGATTATATACGGTATATATTATATATAGTAGATATATATATTATATATATATATATATATATATATATATATATTATATATATATATTATATATATATATATATAATAAATATTATATATATATTTATATATATATTCACTAATGTCAAGTTCCCCAGACTATATAATTATACCTATTTAATGGAACTACTACAGTTGTGGGACAGGTTCAGTGGCAACAGTTTAAACATATTATAATATCATATAATATATATATATATATA
>JABUQX010041161.1:0-2500 GCA_015478945.1 Trachelipus rathkii | reverse complement strand
ATATAGTATATATATATATATATATATATATATATATAATATATTATATATATATATATTATATATATATATATATATATATTATATATATATAATATTATATTATATATAACCACTGAAGAAACTTTTGTTGATAGGAGTAGATTTTTCTTAAATCTGAATTCTTCGCTGTTTAATCTTCATTCAGGTTGATATCATTTTTTATTTGTTTTAATGGAAATATATTTCTAATAATTAGAAAGTAAAATATAAATTAAAAAATATTTCTTAAAAATTTGCATAAAACTCTAATTCAAACTCTTCAAGAATAAATATTAAATATTTCAGTAATTTCTTAATCTTATGGAACACTTCTTATTTCTGCTCTATTGAAATTATAAAGGACATACTTTTATTTACCCAAAAATCAAAAAACTAAATATTTTACTCTAATAAGCAATTTCAATACCCCCATTCATGAAATTAGAACTTAGATTGATAATACATTTATGATATTGCTATATCAATATCTCAAATTTCAATATATTGACAATCAATATATTTTAATAAATAAATTTCCTTGAGCTAATCAACCTATCAAAATCAACACCTCAACCTATGAAAACTAGTAACTTTACTATATATTAATAATAATTAAATATCAAAATATTTAATATCAAATATCTTTATATCAGTATCAATTTGCAAACTGGCATCATTCATGTATGATAATAGGTGCCTTTTCTTAGAATGCTTTTCAGGATTATTGTTTATTCAATCTATAAAACTGGTTATCAGTGATCTATTAAGGAGTTTCAAATATGTTTCTGTATATTTTGTCCTTATAATTCCAATAGAGTAAGGATAAGACATATTACATATTAAGTTGGAACTAAGGAATTACCAAAATTTCACTTAAATATTGGATTAATTTTTAAAATTACAGACTACTTATGAGTACTAATATTTCTTAAAGATTCAAAGTTAAATATAACTCAGTCTAACCTTTTTGTATTAAAATATTGACTGCTTATCATCTGGATGGTTCTGTTTTCACGTTAAAATATTACAAAGTCCAATTGAAGATTCTCTGAATTTATGGTTAGCATAAAAAAATAAGTTGCGAATAATAAATTGACATTTTGTTGTTAGCAGTCTTCTAGGTAGCATTTTTTAATTTAATGATAAACTCTAGAAACCTAGAAAGTATTTTGGTTAAAAAAAATGAAAGAATAATAATAAGAATAAACATGAGAACGTATACGCTTTGAATTAATATTAATTACAAATAAGAACTTACATTAAATGTCAAATTTCAAACCAAACCGATTTCAGAATTGTCTTCAATTTGGGTTAGGAATCAACTAAGTTTAAAATGCCAAATTCTTAGTCATTTAGGTCATTGGGCCAAAAGTTATGATCCCCAAAAGCTTTGGGTTACTTTGCATTTTTTAGGATAGTGTGCCCATCAAAAGTCCAGACTCTACTTACTTTTTTTTTACTTTTTTAAAATTTTTGTGCTCTTCATCTGCTTGGACATCATCATGTGCAGAGGTGATAGAGATCTATATAAGTATGAAACGAATACGCTATTGAAATACATAATTACAAATAATGAACTTAGTATATAAGACATCAAGAATATCACTTAAATGAAAAAAGTACAGGTCAAAAAGTCATACCAAAGTTACTTCCATGATAGTTTAATAAAGTTCCTCATACCAATGGATAGAGTTTAGTTTTCTTCAGGTACTCAATGAGACACTCCTCTGGGAATGCTGAAGAGAGAAGATTAAGGACATCAAAGGACAAGGTTAATTCTGCACACTTTTGGTGGAGGAGAAGCCTTTGCTGGTGAAATGCAGGACAGATCAGCAGCACATGTTCTATTGTGAGGCTGACATTACATGGCAAACACATGGTTCTGTGAGTATTTTCATAGAAGTGCACAGTCTCAAAGAGTGGTGCACCCAGTCTTAACCAAGATAAGACAACTGACTCCCATCTATTAAGACTTTTATAAAAGCTGCTCCAATCTTGAACCAGAGGTTTAATATTAGGCAGCCACCCTCTACATTTATTCCACTGCCCCTACCCCTGGCAAATATCTCTACACAAGGAAGAGGCAATGTGTTTAAATTTTGATAAAGATATAGGTAGGTAAAACTACAGGTACAACAAAAATATTACACTCCTTTGCTGCACCATCCACCCTGTCATGCAGGTCAAGTTCCACATGACCAGGAATCCATATTAAAATGACCCTTCTACCAGAAAGGCCATAAACCAAGTTTTTGATTTTGTACATCAAGTAGTGGGTGGAAGAACCATGCTGTAAAGCTTGAAAAACTGATAAGGAATAAAAAAAAATTGCTATTTTATAATGAGGTTTTTCTTTAAAAGTTAGAAGGGATTTGTACATAGCATATGCCTCAGCAGTGAAAACTGAACAAAATTCAGGTAACAGATACTGAGCCAAAGTATCATTATAGAGAAATGCACTGCCAATATCAGAATTAAT
>JABUQX010041160.1:62500-65220 GCA_015478945.1 Trachelipus rathkii | reverse complement strand
AGGAGAGATCCTACAGCATGAGACCAGTAAGACGACATAAAGTAAAGTTTTTAGGCTTATCTCTTGCTTAGACTTCCCGCCCCCTTTCACGAACTTAAATTTTGGGATTAGTACCCAAAATGATTTTATGCTTTAACCATTGCATAAAAAAAAATTCAATAATTATTATATTTGACCCTCTGGCAGGAATACAAAGGCAATGTAGCAGTCGCCATTCGGGTTACGATAAATATAAATGAGGACACATCGTTTGGGGAATAACGAAACTCTTCGTGAAGATATCAACAACAAGACTTAGAGATGCGGAGAGATGTCATCGTATCAGCACTGCTGCGAAAAAACTATCCTACTGAAGAGAAATAGTGTATAAACATCCCTTAAAAGGAATTGAGATTCTTTCTTTCAACCATCAGAAGAAAGTAAACAAGAATTCGACGTACGAATGAACCATACCAGTTCAAAAGGGTAATATATTCTCGTTAGACAACAACAACAACACAATAACATGAAACACAAAGATAAGTTCTTTATATACTAACCAACGAATATAGCTAACGTAACATTGTTTTCACATTCATAAAGCTAACATAGCATTTACCAGAACTAAGGAAAATAATGTACAACGATGAATCTAACACCTTAAGCACGAAAAACTGATTAACATTAACAAAAAAGTTCCACACTCGTAACACCTGCTTAAAGTAAACTAACATTGCATACAATACGTAACCATTTTCATACTTTTTCCAAACATATCTCTACCACTTATTAACGTTAATTTTACATTGTCACACACAGTAATATTTTACAAGAATTTATCATAACCTTTGTTTAATTATCATACAGACCAAACGAATAACTGTAAACATAACAGAGTTTTATCCAAACATAAACAAAAAATAGTTCTTTATTATTACTAACCATCAATATATTGCTAGCCGTAACAACGTTTTTACATTAATAAAGCTAACATAACATACCTGATCTAAGAATATGATGTTACAACGACAAAATCCTAACCACACCATACGTACAATAAACACTAACATTTAACAAAACTTTCCCGCACTTAACAAGCAGTAAAGTACCTAACAACGCGTACAAAACGTACCTATTCACACTTTTTTCAAGCATAGCTCTAACATATCAATGTTAATTTTACATTAACATCGTAATATTTAACCAAAAAGTTTAGCATAAACCTGATTCTAATCATCATACTGACAAAGAATATAATGCCTAACATAACAAATGGTTTTTACATCAATTTCGTAATATTTAACAAAAAATTCATTCATAACCTCGTCTAAATATCATTAATCCCCAACGAATAATTGCAAACATAAAAAGTTTTAACCAAACATAAAACAAAAAATAACAAAAATTTTTACCTGACATAACATAAAAATAAGTTCTTTGAATAAAATATCACAGTAAACCGTAATAGTTTACTGATAATCGTAGACATTAGTAAATCAGTAAATCAAACCACCCATCCCTGCAGTCCCCTACCCATCCCACCCGCCTGTGTTCTATTGAACTATTGATTCAAGTCATTATTTGTATAAATTTTATTAAAACATAACATAAAAATAAGTTCTTTAATTATACTGACCTACGAATAATGCTTAACAACAAAGTTTTAGGCATTTCAAAAAAGCAAACAATCATAACCGCAACTAAGAATATAAATGTACAAATTGCAAACCTAACATTACCTCGCCGTATTAATAATCAGCTAACATCCTGAAAATCCCTACTTATCAAAGGTAAAGTATCTAACAGGTCATAACAATACTCGATATGTTCCCATTTTTCTATCAGAAACAGGTAAAGCCGTATTATCTAAAAAAATCACTTAACAAAAGTGACCAATCTATCAAAGATTACAACATCTTGAACTATGAATTGACACTATCTCATCAAAGTGTCAACTCGGTTCGAGTATAACATATTTGACCATGAATAATCGAAGCCAATGATAAAATATACTATGGCAAGCTTTCGACTCCTCAACAAAAAAACTTAACCTAGGCTCACGTTTCTAACACAATATCGTCAGTTAACACAGTATTATCTTACAAAAACTCATCATTCTCTAACAAATCAGGTGTTATTTTTACATTATCATAGTAATATTTAACATAACGAACCTAACTTACGAATAAAACGTTTTCATTAACCAAGGAGTTATCTAAAGCAAACATTACATTCCAAGAGAAATCCCAGGGGGATGCGCCCCATGAAAGGGTTTGAAGACTATGTGGGGATCACCCCGAAGGGAGTGTAAGCGGGCTTTGAGTCCTCAGCCCGAAGGCTGAGGCCTTACCCCTCCTTTCGGAGGTTTGTGATAGGTTTGTCTTTTACATTATTCTTAGTTCATGTAACGATATGTTAGGTTTTTATTGATGTGGAAAACTTTGTTACTTAGCATACTTCGCTGCTCTTGTATGATAATTAAACAATGTTATGATAATTTTTAGTTAAATATTTACAAAATGAAGGGTAAATTAACATCGTTATGTTAGAGATATGCTTGAACAAAGTGTGAATAGGTTACGTTTGTATGCAATGTTAGTTTACTTTACTGTTGTTTAAGTGTGGAACTTTGTTATACGTTAACAGTTTATTCATGTTTAAGGTGTTTCTTAGTTTTGTCGTTGTGGGTTATATTCATAGTTCAGATGATTGCTAAGTAAGCTTTATTAATGTGAAACTTT
>JABUQX010041160.1:15000-57500 GCA_015478945.1 Trachelipus rathkii | reverse complement strand
TATCTTACAGTTCAAAAAAAATATTGATTCTAACAACGAAATTTAATTTAAATTGTGATGGTAGACAACTGTACCATGACGGACCTCTGGAACGAAGTCTGTGATGTATAAGAAAATCCTAATTAAATGTTTTAGTATTACGACCACATATTCATCGTATTGACACCTTATATCATAGTTTAGAAGTGTCGACGGCATTAGTACGCACGTGTGGCAGAGTATGGCAGAACCTCGTGAGGTGTATATATAAGAGCTGTACACTCCCCAAATACTAACTTTTAGAAATTAAGCGTATTATAAAATCGTTAATTTACGGATAATTACCAATTATCACGAATGGAGAGTCACACGAAGACAAATAGTGACGAGTGCGCTCCAGTACGCATCCGCACTCCTCAGAATATATCAACTGAAGGTATACGCGTGCGTCCAGAGATATAAGAGTGCGTCAAAATATATATCAGTGCTCACACCGGAGAGCTGGTCTGTCACCGGTTCAAACGGCTGAGTGTCAGATGCATGATATATATATGATCTACGTCCAACTGACACTGAACACACTCATCAGAGAATGTCGCTGAGATATAAGTAACAATGACGTCGATTGAACTGGTCCGCTATGGTGCACCACACAGACATGCGTCTCTAATATAACATCGTCGAAGAACATATGTCCACTCACTCTTACACAAATGCTCTAATAGAATAAAGACGCGCACAAAATTAAAACTATGATTAGCTATTTTAATCCTTTCCTTTATTCAAGAACTCAAGTTAGTACCCTTTAATATATTTATATATATATTATATATAAAAAAAAATATTATATATTAAAAAAAAATAATATAAAAATTATAAATATTATATATAAAAATTAAATATATATATATATAATAATATATATATAATACTATTACACCCAATAACATATCAATAGCACCCAAAATATGTTACTAACGATGGATGAGGCGTAATTTCCTATCTCCGCAGCGCTCTTATCACTCTCTCGCAGAATAAGTAGTGATGGGCGCGGTTGTTATCTGACGCTGTTCGTATAGAGCATGGTGGCTCTATGATATAGCACGAGTTGATCACGCACTCTAGAGCTGCGTGTAGTATAATAGTAGAATATATAAGCTCTGATATCATAGTCACGTTCTCTGGCATCATCAAGTTCTTTCGTGTATGGCTCTATAGGCTCACGACAATCTGCTGGATGTACAGCGTATGCTGTCACGATAGATTAGATATTAGCTGAAATCTCTGGTTAGAGCAGATATGAGATTAAAGAGCGTCGTGGATAATACACAATATATCGCTGGTGTGAAGAATTTACGTGGTCTGAAGAAAAGTGGTCAGGTAAACTTGCGTGGAAATAGCATACAGTGGTGGCATCAGTATTAATATACTATACGCTCCTCAATAACTTTGCACTCGCTTTATGTTTGGACTCTTTTGTAATAGCTGAAACATCCATGAGATACATCGCACAACTGCTAGGATAACTCTAGAGCGCGCGCGCGCGGGACTGCTCACTTCTAGTCTATATTAGAAGGAATTTACGCTCCTCGCAACCCCACGGTCCCTCTCTCTCGCGCTCACACGCTATCAATACTATATAGCTCTTGAGGGATTTGGTTCTAAAAATACTATTAGGACTCGCTATATACCTCTCTCTCTCTCCTCGCGCTCTCTCGCGCCAGTTGTCCTCACGAGAGTGTTCCACTAGAGCGAATCAACCTCTCTGACTATTTTCGCACTAGACACGAATGTGTTCTCTCAACATCAGTCTGGCTTCTGATTACAGAAATGTATAGATCCCTTTATTTGTTCTTCGGCTGACCAAATAGAACCTTAAATCCACATGGACGCGTGTTGTTACTATATTGCGTCAGACGAGAAGAACAGGGAGTAGAGTGAGAACTATTGATCACAGGCGATATTATCGCATAAATGACATCACAATAGAAACACTGTTGCTACCTTCGGAAAGTCCCGCGAGAGCATAAGGAAGTGGGTACATCGTTGAGACCAGTCAGGTCCATGAGTGCACGTTAGCTCCGTTACACTCTAGAAATCTATACGTATAAGTGTACAATCCTGCCTATCCATTAGGATTATCTGATAGCGCACCAAATTCCACTCGGTCTCAAATACCTGTATGATCACATATAGACTACATGAACCGTTGGTGTCACAGTGGGTTCTAATGTTCTCGTATATAACTTGCTCTCTGAAAAATTTATAGGGCCTCTATGATTGCTAATACTCATATGTCACTCTAGACCTTCTATCAGTAATCTCAAGGACCAAAATGTAACCTTTTTGGCATCGTTTATAAAAAGGGTACAAGAAAAAACTTTTGAATCCTCTCTAATTGTTCGTTTACTCTTTTATTGGCTAATCTTAAATTTGCCTAGGATAAATGTTGGTGGTTTTGGGCATAATGATCTTAGACATATATTACACACTAATCCTCTCAGATGTCTTTCCCAATTTGTCAACAAGTTTGGACATATAGACAGAAAGTCAACAGCATCGTAGGAATAGTGTTGCTCTTGTTAATACACTGTGACGGTTATATACCAGTACGAGCAGTACTAGAAGAGGTGCGTCTCTCTGTGTAACTTTACGTGCATAGAGTGTTATCTATAATGTCAGCACAATTCGTACTGATATCACCCAATCGCAGTACTCGAACCGTATCTGCGTGCGCGTAATAGTGTGGATCGAATCACCGGATGCCGACGTACCGTGAGAGCCTGATTATCGCACTGGATCACTCGACTTCAGAATATAAAGATTCTATGTTCCCATGTATCGTAGATAAGGTGGGAATATGTTCATTATTTAAAGTTAGACCAAAAGAACTCTTTTGATCGCTCTCAGACGATAACCCAAGCACCACGACGACGAGATATTCTCAGCTTTATCTCTGCACTATATATGGTGTGCTCGGACAGACTCTGTTCTCTCAATTAGTACAGATTGGAACTACCCTTGGACACAAAAATATAAATATACTTCCTCAACAATAGAGTGCTCTCAGTCAACTGATTATTCTGTGCTCGTCAAGGCAATCAAAATCCGGGTATCTACTGAGATGGAGAGTGTGAGTAGACAATTCTTCAGAATACGCGAAACGGCGTATGTGTTCGTAAGCCGGATATTCCATCTACTATCTCCAAATTGCGTGATACGATGTCGTAGTCAATTCTGGGCGGGCGCGTGGATCTTAATGTCAGCAATGTAGTCATCTCGCATTCCCTGTATTAGTAATATATAATAATAATATATAGAGAGAATATATAAAGAAAATATATATATTTGGCAGGTTTGGGATGGTAATAATATTATAATGTGATATGCGTCGCAGCGTGCGCAGTGTGCCTGTTAAGATTGTCGTCTTTAAAGTCTCATACTCTCAACTCAATATGATGCTCTCTTGATGATAGCTCCGGCTGACCAGTGTAAACGCGTATAATTTCTGCTTATCACCTGTGCGCTCGTTCACTTCCGTGGGTGGCGTGTGGTTGAGTATTAACCGCTGTCTGACGCAACCAGCTTGATGCTTGTGAGTGGCTCCCTTAGCAATATAGTCATAATATGTCTTACAAATATATAAAATAGCATACTGCGATCACTCGTGATACGCGCGCTGCTTCCACCCGCTCTCAGTATAGTCATATGTACCTGAGTGTTGTCCTCCCTATTATCTACATTGATGCTATGCTCGCGTAGCACTACATAATTTATCGAATAAATATATAGATATATATCTCCGTCGCTTCGTAATCCCGTCTCATAGCCTCACGTCAATAGAGTGCTATAGCCTAGCGATCTTTATACTTAAGACCTCTGTATGCTTATGCACACAAAGCTAGAAAACCTCATAACGATCGTATCAGTCCAGCGATACGATATAGAAAACTATATGTGAGAGAGAGAGTGGTAGATAAGTGAGACTGTTCCGTTGATAGCGTATATCGTACACGCACCTGTGTTCTCTGTAGTTAACAATAAGAGGGAGACATATAAAGGTAAAATTAAGATGATAATTATTATACGAGTGACAAAGATCTAACTACAAGAAATTTCCTAGGTCTGTAATCTTATCAGTCCTCGGATAGTTCGGCACGCGATGCGTTATCCTATGTGGGTTTCAGCACGCAAACTCAAGGGGTTAAGGAGGGAAATTTGTGGAATTTATTTGTTAGAACATCAATTGACTTTCTGTGCGAATCATCCAAAATCTACTTATATGTCTGATTCTACTGGAGCAGAGTCTTGTTTAGATTTATCCTTGGTATCTAAGGAGTTAATTAATTTGTTTATTTGGAATACTCTGGGAGATGATTTTGGGAGTGATCATTTTCCAATTTTATTACAGAATCTGGATATCACAACTCAGAGGTATAGAAGGCCTAAATGGATAAAATCAATGATGATGCCTGGAATAGTTTTACAAATAAATTGAATTTGCCTGAAACTTCACAATGTCTGACAATAAATGAAAACACTCGAAATGTTGTTGATGAAATAATTAATACAGCACACTCAGTTTTTAAGATGACGAAGCCTTTTGTCAATCAAAAGAAGAGCAAAAGTTGGTGGACGAAGGAGTGTGAGCAGGCTATTAGAACAAAAAACAGACTTTATAGATCTTTTTCTAAGAATCCAACCCTACATAATAAAATTGTCTATAGACGAGCGAAGGCTATTGTGCGGCATACTGTTAGAGAAGCTAAAAGGAACTTTACAAGGTCTTACACATCAACCTTTACTCGTTCTACACAAATAGGAAAGATATGGAATAAGGTTAAAAATTTAAAATCTTCAGTAAATACCTACTCCCCAATAGTTTTAAGGGATCAACTTTCTAATTGTGTTGTTTCTGATTCTCTGGAGATTGCCGATCAGTTTGCATATCAGTTTGCTAAGGTAAATAGTATACATAGTTACAAGGAACCTTTTGTTTATACTATGGTTGAGGCTGAGTTTTCCAATATTGATTTTGGGGGGCAATCTGAGCATGCATATAATGGACCATTCTCACTTTCCGAATTGAATGTGGCATTGGCTACTTTTTGCAAAAATACCTCTCCTGGTTTGGATTATGTTATATACCCTTTTCTTCAGCATTTATCGCTGCAAAATAAGGTTCGGTTGTTGCATTTCTTTAATTATATTTGGCTACATGATCTTTTTCCGGATGACTGGCGTTTGTCCCTCTTGGTTCCCATATTTAAAATGGGGAGGCCCAGGAATAGTTGTGACGCATATAGACCTATTGCCCAAACTAGTTGTCTATGTAAGTTGTTGGAGAGAATGGTTTTGAATAGACTTGAACAATATATGCAAGGTAAAAATATTTTGACACCTAATCAATATGGATTTAGAAGGGGTTGCTCCACAATGGACCCTTTTTGTCTATTGGAAGGCGATATTAGGGAAGCCTTTCTTCGATCAGAGTATTTGATAGCTGTGTTCTTAGATATAGAAAAGGCTTATGATACAGTGTGGATTCATGGCCTTTTGATGAAGCTTTACAGAATGGGCTTGAGAGGACACTTGCCAAAATTTCTTCAAAATTTTTTAAAGTTTAGGAAAATATGTGTACAGGTGGAGAATTCAATATCTGAAGTGTTTGAGGTTCAGTGTGGAGTCCCCCAGGGAAGCATTTTGAGCCCTACACTTTTTAACATCATGATAAATGATCTTTGTGACAATTGTCCTTTGGGTATAAAATTTTCTCTTTATGCTGATGATTGTACTTTATGGTATTCTCATAGTGATCCACTTGAGGCTTTGAGTGTGATGCCGGAGGCTTTAGTGTCCATTTCGGAATGGTCTGATAATTGGGGATTGAACTTCTCTGTTTCAAAAACAAAGAGTATGATATTTACAAGGCGAAATTTCCCCTAAATATAGGGTAATTACTGAAATCTTTGATTATTGATTTTGTCCAACACATAAGATATCTTGGTTTGATTTTTGATAGCCATTTAACATGGAAATTACATACTGCACATGTTAAACAAATGTGTACTCAGGCACTGAGTATTATGCAATATCTTAGCAATGTAAATTGGGGAGCGGATAGAAGTATTCTTTTACAATTGTATTTTGGTTTGATAAGGGCGAGACTGGATTATGGTTGTTATATATATGGTACTGCTGCTGAGACTCATTTGTTGTCTCTTGATCGAATTCAGTATAGAGCTCTAAGATATGCAATTGGTGCTTTAAGGTGTACTATTGTACAAGATTTGAAGGTGGAGGCAAACGTTATGCCATTGGCCATCAGAAGGAAATTACTGGGTCTACAGTATATTGTTTCTAGAGTGACAATGGTTAAACATCCTATCCGGCAGGCATTTCTAGATTATTTTACTTTTCAGTTTTATAGATTGCGCCCTTATCCTTTGCCTGTTTTTGGAAGATTTCAGGATTTGTTGGAGGATTTTCATTTGAATGTTAAGGACTTAGCTGTGTTTGAGCCTTGTTCAAGAACGATCTTTCCATGTATTTATTTTGATACTTGTTTTTTGAATCATCCAAAGAATAGTACACCAGTAAGGCTGTATCACAGTTTATTTTCCAATATTAAACATGAGTTAGGTCAGGAGGATTATCATGTTAGCTACACTGATGGATCCAAAATAGACTCTCAAATTGGCTGTGCTTATATGTCTGATTCTGATATGTATAAGTTTTCTCTCCCTGATTATTGTTCCATCTTTACAGCCGAATTATATGCTCTTTATAGAGTTCTTAAACATTTTAAAGATGTAGCTCACAACAAATTGGCAATATTTACTGATTCTTTATCATCTGTAAATGCTCTGAGGGGAAATACCAGTTCACACTTTTTGGTACACCGAATACATGCTCTTCTGGGTAGTTTTGAGGATGGTGTGTGCATCCAAGTTATCTGGATTCCAAGCCATGTGGGTATAGTAGAGCATGACTTGATAGATGAAGCTGCAAAGGAGGCAGGTTTGATTGGTAGGAAGATTAACATTGGATTTTCTGTGTCTGAATTTAGATTATTGGTGTATAAATCATGTTTATCTTTGTGGCAGTCCCTGTGGAATAGAGAAAGCAGTATACTTACTAAAGTCAAGCCATTGATTCAAGATTGGTCATATACTTACAACATTGGAAGGAGAAATCAAGTAATTTTGGCTAGATTGAGGATGGGCACCACAAAGTTGGACTTTCATGCCCAACTTTTTTGAAAAAATAGGACCTCCGTCTATTTTTGTACTACTGTAAGTGAGACTTACTTACATCTTTTCATTGGTGTCCAACTTTTCGGGTTCATAGACAACATTTGATGAATACTTGTGATACTCTTTCTCTTGATTTTGATTTATTTAATGTTCTTCTTTTCTTTCCGGCAAATACTATTATTAAAATATTTGAAAGATTATAATATTTTCTAAATCTGATTTAATTATGAAAATGAATTTAAATTACCTTGGAAGCTGATGAAATCATGGATCTTTTTCTGGCTTTTCTGATTTGAGGAAGTTCTATGAACAGTTGCATAATTGCCCAAGTTGGTGGCTGCAACGAAAACAAAAACAAGTAAGTAAGAGTAAACATTGTTTATTAATGATACTTTTCGTTCTGACGAGACTGACGTCGCATTTACAGTAAGATATTTCATTGCTAACATAAACATAGCAGGGAAAGCATTTTTACTATCATTCCAAAATTTTATTGGGTTGCATTATCCACTTGATCACTGAATAACTAAATAGGGATTAGTGAATACTCAGAAGACAATTTGACTATGTGGTATGTGCCATTTTTGGTTTCCGAAAAGACGAAAAATCTAAAACCCCAATTTTTCGGTTTATTTTATACACGACATTGGGGGACGAACGAAGAACGAAATATGTGGGGAAAAGAGAGCTTCATCACTTCAGGGTGTCGGGAGAGGGGGATAAGATTTTATTTTTTTCCGGCCTTTAAAAATATTTTTTTGAAAAGAATATCGGCTTTCGATATTAAGAAAAAATATCGAAGTATCGATATATCGCCTAAGAAAATATCGCCCACAAATATCGATATATCGAGCCAAAATATCGATATTTCAATATATCGATATTTTTTGGCCATCCCTACCTAGTACCTACCAGTTTCCATGTTTTTCCATTCATAGAGGGGTGATTATGCTGCGTTCAGGTATTCCTAAAGTTTTGTTTTCGTCTATTAAAGAGGATGATCCCTATAGAGCATCTAAGGTTTTTCAAATTGAACGCTGGTGCTATGCAAATTGGGATTTACACAAAAGGGGTGGTAAAAAGAGGCACAATTTTCTTGCACAAGTACTATCCAGTGAAGATTGTTGGAAGAAAGTAGATAATTTACATGGGGTTAAGTTTGATAGATACATGGTAGGTAAAAAGTTGATAATGCCAGGTAGTCCCTTTAGTAATCCTAGTTATGACATTGCCTGTCGGTGTTGCTTAGAAGAAGATATTATTTCTTTATTTGAAGAAAGGAAAAAAAGGTTATCAGCTCAAGGTAAGAGTAGTCTATGGAGTTATGAGCCACTTAGTTAGGTGTTGCGCGAGCTGATCTTTTTAGCAGCAATTTTGGTCACATTTTTGTTAGCGGTTCACATTTCTAAACTAAATTTAGATGGCGTCATATCCATATGAGTATGGGCTTAAATGTGCTATCAGTCTTAAACAAGGGGAGGCAGTGGAATTCTTCTGGAATAAAATAAAGTTATTACCTGAAGATGAAATAAGCACACAAAAAAAGGATAAGATCTTTATGGATACAAGCCAGTGTTTTATATGCAGGGCAAGGGTAAAAAAAACGTTTGTAACAGTTTATCCTGAAATATTCGAATTTTGTTTTAGTCAAATAAATCTTGACAAATATCTAGAGTTTCTAAAAAGAGACTTAGCTGAAAATGGTTATTATGGTAGTTTAAATACGCTACAGAGTGCACTTCGCTTTGATCAATTTCAAAAGTTATTTGACTATCTAAAGCCAAGTGATGTTTCAGAAGATAAATATCATGCCTGGCTACAACATATAAAAATAGAGAGCGGTTCAGCACGTTATGCGAACGAAGGTGTAAAGCTTTTTATGCATATGTGGACGAAGGAAGGATTTGATAGCCATCGTGCTTGTGTACTGAAGAAAGAAGTTTGTAATAGATCTTGCTTTCTTGTTACAGGATTATTGATACCTTGGGTACATCAAAATTATACAGGGATAGTATGGGCAGTATTAGATAAGGCTAATCGTGGTCAAATCAAGGAGTTTATGGATTCTAGGCAAGCGGAGTATATACGATCTGTGTTAGAGAAAAGAGATACTGATTCATTAAATAAATTTCTAGCATAGGGAAAGTCTACAGATGGAGAGTTTACTAGCTTAACTGAAGTTAAATTAAGCAAAGCATGTGAACAATTAGGGTTAGATAGGGCAATTCTATAAAACAGGTGGTGGTTTCTCGATACTACTTTAGCTTCTGTCAAAAAGGTGTTGTATTATAATACAAATGTTATATACTTAAGTTGGTATGTGGATAAGAACAGCTTGTATTGTTAATATCTCTGATAATAAGCTTGATATACTGAGTTTATTATAATATAATGAAAGGGGCTTTATGTTTAAGACACAATATCCAACAAATCATCTACTTATAGTTAATTATGAAAGAAATTTGAATGAAAATATGAAAATAAAAATTTCTTTAATACTTTTATTTTTTATCAGATTTGCACAAAATTTTCAGATGGGATAAATTAAGATACACATCTTTAAGTTATGTATGGGATAAATTAATATACACATCTTTAAGTTATGTATCATCTTTAAGTTATCATGCATATAGAATGAAAAATTATAAAAAAAAATTAGAGCTATAAATATAAATAAAATAATGTTTAAAAAAAAATCTATGAAACTCCCATAAATAAAATAATGTTTAAAAAAAATCTATGAAATTCCCATCACAAATCCACATAACTAGTTACAGCAATGAAAGGAGTGGCTTCATATATTCCTTCTGATCTTTTAAATTGTAATTTTTCTACATTTCCCTTTTAAGGAAACATTAGTTGGTAAATTAGTGAAAATTTATTAAAGTTGCCTTTTTATTTGTATACATTATTTAGGGAAGATTACAAAGAATGGAAGACTAATTTGCAGTCATTTAATTAGCCAGTTAAATAAAGTTATTTGTTAGAATTTCTGCCCAATCGTGCAGCTATTCAGGTAATTATTCTTGACTGAATAGCGACAATAAAAACTTAATATTCTATTTAGCTTTACATTAATTTTGATTGTCTAATCAGCGCCACTTTCCTCTTTCATGTATTCATAGCAAAAAAAATTTCAATATTTGGATTTGTTTTAGGGCATGGGAGAAGACGTTAATCTTTGACCATGTTTTCCCTTTCCTTGTTAATATATTGACTCTATTCTACATAAATACCGTCGGGTGGGGTGACCGGGCCCGCCTCTTTTGGAGGGGTGATTCGGTCCACTCTAAATAAAAAAAAAAATATTAAAAAAAAAAAAAAATTTTTTTGCTCATTTAATAGCCACGCCGTAGTACTACAAGTTTTATTTAGATCATCTTTAATTCTAGAAAGTTTTTTATTTTTAAAATGTTACAAATTAGGGTACAAAATGCCCTTCAATAGAATTTTACTTTGAAAAATGTGAGTTCTTTTAACTTGTATAAAATAAATACACAACTTCAACTGGATTTTAATATTTTTTTCAGTGTATACACTCGAGTATGTTTAGCTTTAAACTGGCAAAGTAAATTTGTTCCAAACAGTATTTAGTGGCAAAATCACGGGGCCTAACTTGGGCCGATTCACCCTGCCGTAAAAAAATTGATGATGGGGTGAAGCGGACCACCATTGTTTTTCGTATTTTACATGTATTATTATTGACATTTTTATTACGTATAATTAATTTAAATATAATAAAAAGTTACTTATATTAAGTGAAAAAAAAATAAAAATGAAATTTATATAAAAAAAACGAATTCAAAAAAGTGTCAAAATTTTTGAGCGGAGAGGGTGAATCGGACCACCTTATTTTTATTCTTATTTTTTTTATCATTTATTGACATTTTTTAATTACTTTATTATTGATTATTAGTACGTGTAATCATTATTATATAAAAAGTAAAAATTAAAATATAAAATTGAATTTATACGTAAAAGAGGAATTTAAACAGATGGTCCGATTCACCCCTCCACGGTCAGGCTGAAGGAGCTTTAATAAAACTTTTATTATTAGAATTACATTATTATTTTTTTGTGTACTTATTACCTACTATATGGCCTTGAATTTCAGAAAAAAAATTTTTCAAAAAGTGCATTAGGGGAAAGCCGGGAGACGTTGTTATACCTAAAAAGGCCCGACGCTATATTATTAAAAATGCAATTTTTTTTTTTTTTTTTTTTTTTAATCTTATAAAGTATTTGTGCACAAGAACTGAATATTGGATTCTAAGCCATAATCTCTTACAGTTGAAGTAAGCATTCCTCTTGATATAAGTATTCTTTGGAGTTACAAATTAATAACAACTATGCTATTATTGATTGACATTTGCAACTTTGTTAATTAATACTAATATTGTCTTGTATTGAAAATACTTTGCATCAACTTTAAATTTCATTCTCTATTTAAAGTTTGATTGTAAAGTGTGAGATAATTATTTGCTTTTGAAAATATGATCTTAATCAGTTTTTTTTTTTATATTTGAAGGTGAATAACGGTGAAAGTACAATGATGGAACCCCCACAAAAGAAAGTTTGCATTCAGGAAGGTAAGAATTAAATTTTTACTTTTAAAACAATTTTGAATTTTAATATTAGTTTCTTTTTTATGTTTTACTGTTTTTATTATTCACCATTTACCATGATATCTCTTACCAGTGTTATTATATTTATATATTTTGCAGGTTTGTCTTTTCAGAGAATCTTATCATTTATAGATTGAACATCATTTAAAACTTATTTGCAGGGTACAGTGATATATACAGGTTATGTTAAAGGTTTAAAGTTGGTATGAAATTTGTCGAGGTGGTTGTGAATGGTTTTCATTATTATTTTTTTTTTAGTGGAAATCTTTTCTTTATGGTATGAATTTTAGCTTAAGATATCATGATCAAGTCGGTTTTATATTCAACATAAAAGTATGAATGGATTTTGAAATAGTTAAGATTTTATTCCTATTTCTTACACTACCTTCAAAAATAGTATTAGTGAAATTGTGAAAGAGCTTATTACTGGACTTTATCATAGCATTTTTCTCTATATTTACTGAAGTAATCTAGTGAGCCTGTGAAAATTGATTGCAAATTATAAGAACATAAGAAATATAGGGACAGTAAGAAGCCACATGGGCCTATCGAGACTGTCCCAGTCAACCCACTAACCAAAACTAAACTGCTCATGAAATCCACAAACCACCCTAGGGCTTGTCAATTCCTGGAACCTTTAAAAAATCCACCAAATTTGGCTTAGTCAAAAAAAAATGATATATGATACCCAAACCATCCACATGCCTTAATAACTAAGTTATGGTCACACATGCAGTAGCTATAACATTAATAACTACTATAACTAAAAACCAGCCAATTTGGCTTTGTCTAAATATACTATATATTACCCAACCCATCCATATACCTATCCAACCCTTTCTTAAATGTTGCTATTGAGTCACACCACATTCAACAACCTCCTGTGGAAACCATTTCCAAAATTTTAAACAACCCTATTCTAAATGTATGCTTTCTATATTATCAAGATGGCATGCTTTCTTTCTTAATTTTCTTGTTATTGCCCCCTGGTCTCCACAGTAACCAGTAGCTCTACTATAAAGAATTTATTGGTCACAGTATTATCAATAAAATGTAAATATTTTCTAGACTTGTATCATGTCCCCTTCTGAGAAATCGCCTTTCTACAACAGAAAACTTCCCTAACTCCTTCAGCCTCTTCCTCATAGCTCTTACCCTCAAAACCCAGAATCATCCTTGTTGCTCGACGTTGCACTCTCTCTAGCATATCTAAGTCTTCTTTAAATAAGGGGCCCAAAACTTGTGCACAATACCTCTATTATTGGGCCTAACATAGCTATTAAATAGGTTTACTTATTACTTCCTTGGCTCTGTAAACAACATTGCGATTTATTATTGCCCAGCAATCTTATTGGCTTATCCTTGCTTTCCAAACACTGGATTAGCACTTTCAAATTACTGCTTTTAATCACACCTAAACTTTTTCTGGTGGTCCACAGGACCTCAAGCCAATCCCCATTTTCATATCGTAGTTAAACTTTTATTTGAGATTAACAGGGTTCACACTTTCTGGAAAGTCAGGAAAGTCAGGGGGAAAAAAAATTGGTCAGGGAAGTCAGGGAAACGTTTTAAATATGCTGAAAGTCAGGGGAATTCCAAAAAGTCATGAAAAGTCAGGGAAATTTTAAAATTTTCCAAACATTTGAAGAATGAATCCATGGGACCAAGTTGCATATTTTTTGATATATTTTTTTTCCTTACTGGTATAATTGTGGAATGAGAGATGTTATTTGAAAGTGAATGAAAAGGATGGGCGAGGAATGACATTTCCATAAATCTACTTCTATCCTGTTTCTTTCTATTTTTAAGTTCACTAATTACTACTTATTTCTTCCTATTCTTTCGTAGAAGTTGTTTCCAAGTTCATCTTCCGATTGGAAGGTGATTGGTAATATGGAATGTGTTTTTAGGACTGTATGACTTATGACTTAATCTGTTATATCTTTTCTTTTAGGGAATTATACTTTTTGAGCGTTTTTTTTTTTTTGAGGTTTGACCAAGTGATTTTTGATTTTGTTTGCAGTTGAGGTATTTATTATTTTTTTATAAAATGACTTCAAGCAAAAAAAAAACTTAACTTTTAACGACCAGTGTTTGGACGTCAAACTGAAAACCTTGGTTCATTTCTGTTTCACAGATTTACAATGTCTCAATTATCTTAAGTATTATGGGAAAGATTTCTTTTAAGTCAGTAAAATGCTCTGCCTACAACCAACAACTAAGCCTTTTTGCATTAGATTTACATGACAAACTTGAATGCAAGACTGGGCAAATCAAAATGACAGAAAAAATATTAGAAAGATATCTCTGAAGTACAAGCCTGTCCAATGGCTCTCATCATTTGATCTAGTATATTTTTTCATCAGCCAGAACAAAGGAAACAAAGATTGATTTATTGCTAGAGGCATGGATACTTCGATATATACACCGCTAAAATCTCTGCACACTTATACACTGAGTGATCAGTATCCAGAACACGCCTCAAGCACTATATATCTTTGCACGCTATCGCACACGCTATCACCTCTCTAGCGGTAGACACTTCACACACTGCGCGAAAGAATAATATCTGTATGAATGATGGTTACAGTGTTGGTTTCACTAGCACATAGAATTATGCTTATGCGGACATATAGATATAGAATAGATATAATTTCGCACTGGAAGATCATATATACGTAATTCGCACGATGCGTATCTCACAAGATAGAATATGGTGATGAAAGAATACTACTGGAACATCCGCACAGCGAGATAAGAGTCTCTAGAGCTTCGATACGCCTGATCCTAACACCCTCATCCGTGACTACGATTATTGGCGCTGATCTCACTATAGACTGCATAGATATTACTTGTGTTCATCTTCAATCGCTACACATGTAAAAGGTGCGTCACGCGATAGGCGAAATAATGTAATGAACATCTCAAAGAGTCAAAACAGAAAGAAAAAGAAGAGAATAAAAAGTTTTGGAAAAAGGAATATTTATTCCATTACAGGATCAATAAAACTTGAAGGAGGCAGAGAAAGAGTGTTAAAACTGAAGGCTTAACAGAAAAGTCCGCTAAAATCAAAAATTCAAATGCTTGAGAAGAAAAAGTAACCTAAATCTCCCCATTTTAGAAACTTTGGATACCTCAGTAAATAAAAATATATATATCGCTGAGAAGAGAGCTCCGACTTTAATAACATAGCTGCTACTAGACGAAGTATGCAGCTCTGAGTCGTCCTAATATCGTGGTATATATTACTTCTATAGTCTCATACTAACTAAAGCTCTACTCTATTGAAAGAACACTACGAAGATGCGATGCGTGTATAAAATCACGAGCTATCACGCGCTCTATGTGACACAATATATATCCTTATCGGATGATGAGATCGAGCAATGAAACAATTTTCTATAAAGTAAGATTCAAATGGACGACTCTAGGTACATGCATCATCCGGTCCTCGCACTGACAGTCACGAACATCTCAGCGTCGCGTGTGCAAAATAGGAATCTCTCTCTCATATAAGCCTACATCACTTCTCGACACGAACACGCTGGTAAAACTGAGATTCCTCCGCACGACAGTCTGTAATATTCATTGGTCGACTGCGTCAAACATAAGCGTGAGTATGCAGCTCTGCTTACAATTTCTCACTCATAGAGAGAATCTTCTCGCATAATGAATCTCTCCATAGCTATGAGAGAAAGATTATATAACGAATGCGATATTATATCTATATACTCTTGCGATATGCAAATACATCGATGTGTGATCTGGTCTATAACTTTCATGATATATATATAATGATTTGTAGTCACTGCATTTAAGTTCCTATGGATAACTAAATCATATTGCCTATATATATATGAGGAACAAAAACCAGTAAGGGCCCCAGCATTTTGTTGCATACCGTGATTGGGACACCCACTCTTTCACGCTCTAATCTACCCTCATTCGGTATGATCATTGCGATTTAAAGTATGTGTAGTACCCTATCACTGTTCTATATACTTCGACCATATCCACTCGTATCTCTATACTACTGAACAAGGATATAGATACGTGAAGTATCTGTACCGTAATCGAGCCGACTTCCCTCCTGCCATCCTCTCTCACCTACATTGCAATATCTTCTGCTCACGCCTATATGGTGGGGAAACCTTATCAAAAATAGCTTGCTAACAGATCTAATATATAATATTCAAACGGAATCTTCCTCGCGTGCAATTGCAAGTCAGTAATTGAATTCCATAAATTCTTAAATAGGGTGTTTTCTTGAACTTGACCTAACCTTCTTATAATCACTAGAGAATAGATAAGAGTCTAGTAGCGGTTAATATATATAATCACTTTAGGTCTACGTATAGTTCCCTCCACGTGACATTCCAGCAGAACTCGATACCTAGATACAGACGTAGTTAATAGGCATACTGAGCACATATAATAATACACCAAAATACAATACTATTACGTACCTTTCTTATAAATCCACAACATGCCCATTTGCGCGAGTCAACTTTCAACTCAACTCGTAGATAGATATATCATATACCACGTCCGATGAATACGCGGCGACATATTAGAACCTACACTATATAATGTGACTATCCCTCTCAATCAATCTCTTTACCATTGCATACCATCAGGGCCTGCAGCTTTACTTGGATCAATATGGTCTAGTAAACGTTTAATATCTTTTACATCAAATTCAAATTCTGTAAGTCTATTTTTTACATCCATACAAGAACTATTAGTCTCCAACTATTATCTAATCTTTCCTTCGTCAGTAAACATTGAAGCAAAATAAGCAATTGAAAATGTTTGACCTCAATTCCCTTATATGAAACATTACTAAAGATTGTTCATCAATTTTAATTGGGAGCCTATTTTGTCCTGATTCTTACTTTTACAATTTACTACAAGCCTAAAAGAACTTCTTTCAGTCCTTATACTATTCCTTGCTAAATTAATTTCTGCCTCTCTCTTTGCCTTTCTTATATCTTCTAATGAAAATTTTAAACTTCTGATCTTTTAAATTTTATATGTATTTTTTAGTCATGATAGGAAGAATAAAAATTTAAACAATTTCAAATATAATCTTTTATTATTATTTATACGGTATATAGCTATATAGTTTTTGGGGTTATGGAGTTTTATATTTTTAAAAAATTTAACATTTGAGATTGTGTGATTGTAGCTATAGCAGTTTTTGTGTAAATAGAGTGCTTGGTGTATTGCTTGAGATTGTGTGATTGTAGCTATAGCAGTTTTTATGTAAATAGAGTGCTTGGTGTATTGCTTGAGATTGTGTAATTGTAGCTATAGAGTTTTTGGGGTTATGGAGTTTTATATTTTTTAAAAATTTAACATTTGAGATTGTGTGATTGTAGCTATAGCAGTTTTTGTGTAAATAGAGTGCTTGGTGTATTGCATTTTATGGACAAGAAAATGTGGGTGAAATTGTCATGCATAAATATTAAAAAATAAAATTTGAAAGTATTATTTTGGAGAGAAGACTAATCGATTGTCTTCTTTTTTTTCTTTTCTTCTTTGCAATTGCAGATATTGGTCAACAAACCATTTTTAGAAATTTGGCTATTTTGCGGATTGCCTCATATAAGTCCATTCACCTAGATTGGTGGTACTTCCTGCTATTTCGTCATTGTCTATTATTATTACAATCAAGTTATAGAGGGCTTTGTATTTATACCGTATATATAAATATATATAAATGCATACATACTTGATGTTTTTTTTTGTTTTTTTTAATACAAAAATTGACATTTTTTGTCTTTGGTTTCCATTCTTCTAGGTTTTTTTTCTGTTATCTTTTGCAGATTTGGTGTAGCTACTATGATACAACATAGAAAGATGCAGTCTAGCCATATCTACCAATATATTTTATAGTCTTAAGTTAAAAATATATAGTGTAGAATATTTTCTGTTTGTTAACCAACATGCATTAGCGATAGATTCATTTTTCTCTTGTAATTGTTTCATGAGTTTGTTATAAAAGTAATTTCTTAGTTGGTTAATGAATGGAATGTGCTCTCTCTATCTTTAATTATTGTTGAAACTATATATTTACCGTACATTACTACAGTCTTGTGCTAAATTTGTATTTTGATAGCTTTTAGTTTTTAATTTTTTTTTTATTTACAGAAATCTTTAAGCAAATGAGATGGTAGGTGTATCAAATTTAGGAGTAATATTGGTTTAAAAATTTTCTGCATTTCGTATGGGGATATTTTAATTATTTGTTTAGTATTGATGATGAAATAATTCACATAGTTCCTTGATAAGCGTGTTTTGTTTTTTCTTTTTATCGTTTCATGGTGTTAGTAAGTATAAAGGATGGAAGGGATATGAGCTGCAGCAAGTGGACAACAGGTACTGTAGCTGTGAAAGGGTTTTAAATCATCTCTCATGTTGAGATCAGATGACTGAAAAATTTTAACCTTATTCATTACTCATAGTGGCGAAGATTTACGAGGAATTATTTAAGAATTTGTTTCTAATTATGTTCTCAGATAAGTAATAAAATATCTAAATAACAAATCTATAATTATATTACACACCTTTTTTTGGTTTCTTAATTGGACTATATAGAGTACCATATATAAAATGTTTGCAGTAGTAGATTCTTTTCAATGTAGTTTAAATTAAGGAGGGGTTAAAAATTAAAGAATAGTTTTTGATGGGAGATTAAGTGCAATGAAATAATTTTGAGTCATTTCCTCGTTTAGTTTTATTGCATTGATGATTTCATGCTTTTATTTTTTTATTTTTTTGCTTTATTAAATTGAACTACCAATAAAAGGTTAAAATGGAAATTAGTTATTTTGGTATTATTATTATAACTTATTATTTTTTATCATTATTACTATTATTAAAAGCATGAAATCATATCACAGATATTTAAAATAATAAGACAAGGTTATGAAATTTGAGGTTTTATTTTCTTTATTATTTTATAAATATATTTTTTTTTATGTAAGATTGAGTGGTGCTGGCCTTTATATTTCAATTTTCCTTGTGTTTTTTGCATTTCTAATCAAAGTTTATTGTGCCTTAACAGGAATGGCGCCCTGCCTATTAGGTGCGTTCGCTCACTCTTGTCGATGAGGTTGGAACGCACAGCTCTGCCACTCAGTGTTGTTGGTAAGTTAATAGAATATATATATATATATAGTATAGATATTATATATAGATATATATATATATATATATATATATGATATATATATATATATATATATATTTATATATATAATATTATATATTATATTATATTCATCAACCGGTAAGGATTTTGCATTCCTGTCAGTTGTTTGGAACCCTTGAGAAGGTACCTTGGGAAACGAAGGGGCCTAAATGGCTAAAGTCCGTCTGGCGGTGAGCCCTATTTATGTTATATATTATATATATATGATATATATATATATATAAAGATTATATATATTATATATATTATATATATTATATATATTTATATATATATAATATTATATATATAGTATATATATATTACATAATATATATAATATATTTATATATATATATATATATATATATATGAATATAATATAGTATATATTATATAATATATTATATATATATATATATAGTATTATATATATATATAATTAGGGATGGGACGATTATGAATTTTTGCCAGATACGATAACGATGACGATTTAGAGCAAAATTCCGATGACGATACGGATGACGATAATGTGTGTGAAAAAAATATTTTTAAAATTTTCTCTCTCGTCTCTCTTTCTCTTTTATATTATATGATATATATATAATATAATATAATATATATATATATATATATATATAATATATAATATCGTATATATTATATATAATATAGGCCTGTTGTTAGAACAGGAGGGGTCAGGGTTTGTGTTCAATTTTCTCCCGAAATATGTTTTAGCGATAAAATTTTTTAGATTCCTTAGTCTCGAATTAATAATAATAATAATAATAATAATAATAAATAATATTAATATAATATTTAATAATATAAATAATAATAATAAAAAATATAAATAATAATGCATAATAGAATTAATAATAATAATAATAATAATAATAATAACAACATAATAACAATACATACAATAATAACAATGATAATAATAATAGTTAATTATAATATAATAATAATAATATAATAGTAATAATAATAAGAGTTAATCAATGAAAATGAACAAGTATTTATTAATGAAATGAGGAGACATGTTTGTGGTCCGTAACGGTATTTCTTAAGGTCAAGTGGCTGCTTCCTCATACATGTATAAAAATATTTTAGACCAGAGACTTAAATGTAAGGCGAGTTTTCTAAGTTTGCAGATTGATACCAAAATTGGGTACCTCAATAAGGATTAATGAATGGATGTATAAAGAGTTAAAAGATAAGGAGGGAGCTGGTAATCGTTGATGGAGTGAGCAGGTTCGATTCATTCCTTCAGATAAATTTTTCTTTCCCCATTCATTCCCTTCTAAAACTATAATCTTTCTTTCCTCATTAATCCATGGTGTCGATCAGTGGCTAGTATTCTCTAGGCTATTCGGCTAGAGACGATGGGCCTTTTAAATCGAGTGTGGAAAAATTCTCGTTCTCATATCACTCTCGCTAATTTTCTTCAGCTAGAAATCGTTGCAGGATACTCTTCGAACGAGCAAGCTGCTTTCATCGAAATGGAAGCGCGCTAAACGACCTCCCTTAGTTCATCCTACTGACAAAATCTCTTCATTCTCTTGAGCAACTTCTGTTTAATCTGCCTTTCTCTCCTCTTATTGATCTGATCATTGTGTTGCTAGATTCTCCAACTGAAAGGGCTAATCTTTTCGGGCCCCTAGCATCAACTATATTCGCATATGTCTCAAATACTAGCACTTTACCTCCATGCATGTTGGTAAGCTCTCACATGCTTCAAACCTAGTCCTGAACGCCGTAAGCCGATCCGACTCTGATCCTTCTAACTTATCGCCCTGTATCTGCATCACTTGTATTCTATCTAAGATTTGAAACCCTTCTCAACTCAACTAGATCAGATCATCTGGCAACTCACTCCGGATAGCCAGTACGGCTCTCGCTGCACGAAGCTTACTGCTATATACATTCCTATCAAACCGATTATGGTTTTTCGCTTCTTTAGGAAAACTACCGGGGAGGATTGGGGTGGTGGCGCTGAAATATCCAAAGCATATTGACCGAGTAGTGGCACGCGTCAACTGCGGCCTCCAAGCTCCCCTCCTTGAGTTTTCCTCTTGCACTGTTCTTGCACTTTCCAGTTCACTTGCCCCTCTATCTTTGCAAGGCGATGCTGCGTGCTTTATCTCTATTCCTATATGGTACATTCAGCAGGCAAGTGCTCGAGGACTTAATCACTCGCTTACCACACACCTTTACAGAAGCCATCGTAGAGCACAATAGTGCTGTATCTTCGCCCGAGTATTGTGTTGTTGCCATTGGTAACTCCAGGCTAGTTTTGCTGTGGTGCTTCCTTCTTTCCACCACCTTTTGTTTTGGTGTAATTCTCTTCCATCTTCTGTATTTCCTACTGACTTTAATCCCCTCACTTTAAAAGCCGCGTCTGTGCTCATATGCGTATTTAGCGCTAGAGGGTGAACTTTGGAGAGTAATACACCCCCTCGTTATAGGGCTCTGCCCTGTGAGTTGTGGTAGGCAACTGTAAAAAAAAATCCGGAATGGGGCTAGATATGCGGCAATGAGCTGAATTCTCCTATTCCCCCCATCACAAAAAATCAATTCAATTATCCCAGGAAAATCACACACTTTTCAACATTACCACATCAGAATGGATCATTATGTACGCCAACCACACAAAATTTTGATCTTTTCAAACTAAATTTTAACCATTAGAAATTCTAGTACTCACTACTCACACACACAAAATTCTACCATAGCTCTCTACCACAATTTGACTCATCAGAGATGCAAATGCATTCTATCCGCCCGTCTTCATTTCCTTTCCACAGCAAGCACAGAAACACATTGCACACCGCACAACCACTCATTTATTCACCGGTTCCTGGGGGCGGGTTCATCTAGTTGTTCAGTCCCACGAGCAAATCAAATTTCCCTTTCTAAATACATACATCACCTTTCTTCTCCTCAAATTTATTCCTCTGACATTTCGTATACAGATACGATTCCATACATTTCCGCCGAAGGATAGAAGGGCGCTTACTGGGGATCACGACTTCTCCGAGGCATGCATTAGCAATACTGGCAAAAGATAAGGGGTAGTGAGCAGCCAACCTAACTACCCACCGTTCCTTTAGTCGCTGTCTACGACACGCAGGACATACGATTGGGCAATTTTTTCTCCCTACACGTCTAGGATATAAGGATAGGGATGTCTGTAATAAGGATGTTGTCTAGAAGAGGGTGTGAATATAAGTATGTGTAATATGATATGTTGTCTGGAGGTGAGTGTGGATATGAACGCTAAAGAGAAAGGCGAACTTAGGCACTGGAATGTCCTACATACCATAAGCAAAATGGGGTATATATATATTAATATTATATATATATATAATATTATTTATATTAGATATATATATATATAACTAGTATATAATAGTATATAATATATATATAATATATATATATATATATAGTATAAAAATTAATTTTATTAACATATCATTATTATTATTATACTTATTAATAATTATTTTATTCATTATATATATAGAGTTTAATAATATAATACCAAATTTCTGTAATATTTCTGTGATTAATCGGCAACATAATCGGCGAAATTTTAATGATGGAACGATGACAAGATAAAGTAAAAAAAAAACTATGCGCGATATTATTCGCGTAGTGAACGGATAGCACGAATGACGATTAATAGCGGTCACCAAGATCACTGAAATAATCAATAATATATAAATATATAGATATCTAAAAATAATAATAAACAATATAGTATATATAATATATATAATAGTAGATTTGGACAATGAATCCGCATCCATCATCTTCTAGCTCATTCAGAAAATCCTCATCCCTTTGAAAACCTAAATTTATAACCCTTCGCCATTATGTGTTTGATGAAATGATGCCCGGGTGGTTCCAGCTTCTGGATCAGTTCTGCTACTTTCGAGTGGCTGAGAGGCTCCTACTTGTGGGTCACCTTCTAACTCATTCAGTAATTCCTCATCCCCTAAATTTACATCACCTTCACCACCATGTGTTTGATGAAATACTTCTTCAGCTATAGTATTATGTTGAATGGTATATCTGTTATATAAGAACGCGACTATACATATTATCAATTGAAAAAGTAAAATCATACACGAATAACTTATGATTTTTCCATAAAATTCATCACATTTGAAGTTCACAATTGGTTTTTTTAATGAATCCTTGATAGGTTCGTCTGTTGCGTTATAATGTTCATTTGTTAAAATAATTATCTGTTCTGAAGTATTGTCAAATTCAAAGAGAAGCTCAAGTAATTTCTTCCTCATTTTTAGAGATTCGTTAATTAAATCTTCATAGATTGTTTCAACTGGTGCAATCGTAGACTCCTCCGTTAAATCTTCATAGAGAATTTCGCTTGGTGGAATTGTAGACCCTGTTAAATCTTCATGAATAGTTTTGATTGGTATAGTTGTAGACTCCTCCGTTATATCTTCAGAGATTGTTTTGATTGGTGCAATTGTAAACTCCTCCGTAAGATCTTCATAAATATCTTTGATTGTTGTAGTAGACCCTTCCATTAAATCTTCATAGATAGTTTTGATTGGTGCAATTGTAGACTTATTCGTTAAATCTTCATAGATTGTTAAGTTTGTTGCACTTGTTGTAGATTCTTCCATGAGATATATATTTATCTCTTGATTGATTGATTTATTATCTTTTTTTTCTATAATATCACTTCTATTTATAAACCACTACTGTTATTGTTTAATATTACAGAATATAAAGTAATATTAATATGAAAGAAGAAAAATCACTACTCTCCTGAAATTATATAATTATAATATAAATAATATATGGTAACCTTATAACATATATATATATATACATAAATATATATACATAAGTATACGTATATAATAACATATATACTACCTAATATATATATACTATATAATTATATTATACTATAAATAATAATACTACTAAATCTATAATATTACCAATCTCCCATGTTACGGGCTTTCGCCCGTCAGTATGGACCAGCATTTTCTATCCTTCTGGCCCAGAAAACTCTTGATCCTAGAGCACTTAGAAAACGTTTCTACGCGCAATGGTCGGATGGCCATACGTCGAGTTATACACTCAGTAAGGTTCACCCTCTTCGATAAACTAGCATCCTGTCTTCCATGTTAACCCGAAAAATCGCTTCTCTTAGAGCTCTTCAGAAATCGTGCCTCTTAGACCATTAAATCTCCAATGCGGCTCCAGGAGTACTGCAACATTAAAGTATATGGATATATATATATATATAATATATATTAATAATATAATATAGTATAATACTCGTATAATATAGACATCATTATATATCTATAAGATATATATCAATATATATATATACGATATATATATATATATAATATACACGATATATTATATAATATAATATATATATATTTACAGGGTATCTTAGAATTACAGCTAAGAATAGTTTATTGAGTGTTTTTAGGAAGATATATGCTGAGTACTTTATGCGTGGAAAGATGAGATCAGAGCACCGAAGACTGTATTGTAAGTAGGGGGGGGGCGGGCCGAGAGGGGAAAAGAAAAGCGGCTCGTTTAGAAAAGTGGCTTAGAGTCGAGACTGTCACAGCCAATTGGACCAATCCTCTTACATCATTGAAACCCAAATAATCTTTATCGGAGATTCTGCTGCAACATGCGAATGATCTAGGATTAAGTAAGAAACTTTCTACGCAAGGGTAGTGAATATGGTGTTGTGTAAGTTTCGAACTGAATTAAATTATCTCATGACATAGTGAACGACACCGCATTTCGCGCATTGACTAGTATACTGCGTGTCGGAAAGTGAATGGTGAATATTAATAGCGAGTGAGCAGGATAAATGTGTTATGTCTCCTTTCTTTATTTAATTCTTTGAATAAGATGGGTTATGAAAGATTAAGCTGCCGCCGTCGGCACGAAATGATTCTGAAGAAGAGATGAACGAAGTGGAGCTGTCCAACCTAATGCGGAATCGATAGTTTTGACTTGCTTATAAGAGCGACATCTTTGAGAGATTAATGCAGGACCAATTGTAGAGGAAATTGGCACATCACACACAGTGCTTGTGTGTTAAAAAACCGGGTCGTTCGGGGTTTTTGGAAAAAACGTAGGATAAGAGTAAGGTTATGTTGTGAGGGGAGAACATTTCCTCGACTTGTGAAGTATCACACATTTGGATGGAGCAACTGAACAAGTATTCTGATTTTTAAAATATATATATGTTGGAATTGAAAAAAAATGAACGAATGATGCAGTAGTAGTAGGAAAAGTCGTAACGCTAGGGAAGGTGGCTTGGCAGCCATATTAACTTTAGTGATGTGAAGCACATAAATTTTTAAAAAAACTATGGTCTGCACATAGGATGGTATAAAACTAAGGTACTATGTTGTTGAACTGGCAACTTGGGGGCGTTTAGGTGAGAAATGATAAAATGATAATAGTTATTGTGTGCTGAAGAAAGAAGAATTAGAGAATAAATAAATGCATGAGAGTTGTTCATGTGAAAAGGATGGATTGATAGTCGGTGTAACGGATGTATATGGTGATCTGGGTTGGAACCAGAACTGGGAGACGGAATAAAAAAGTGATTAAGTCAGTAAAGGAATATGTCTGAAGGAGAAAATGTGAGTTTGCAAAGGTGAACAGAAAGTGCAATGACAGGAGTTTGAGGGTAAGATGTTAGCCTTTGCCAATCGGCGTATGAACCTCCCAATTGACGAATGCACAATGTTGAGGGTCCGTTGCAGTCTCTTGAAAGCATTGGTGATATTTCTGACTAGTGATGATCTCATTTTAGAGAATTAAAGCACGAAAAAGTGGACTTTTTTCCACTTGCGTCATGTTCCTCTACCACTTCTTGTTTCTGTGTATGCGACGCGTCCCTTCAACATCCCAACCTGGGATAAGTTTACTAACAAGATACCATAAGTAATATATACTAAGATATTATACTACTTAATATATAATTATATATAAATATATAATATATAATATATATATAAATATTATAATTAATAATATATATATATAATCCCAATATATATTATAATATAATCGTACTATCATATCTTGATAGTCTAATCTAGATCTAAGTCTATTATTAGGATGTACCGACCAAGTTCCGCGCCGAACTTCCGACCGGAACGCTCGATTTTTTAGGGAGAGAGTTCCGTCCGGCCGAACTAACTTGGGTCGGCCGGAACTTACCAGGAACTTTCTTTACTTTTCAAATTGTCCTCTTGAAAAAAAAAATCAGTAAATAATTGTCATTTACTAGTTATGATTATGAATAAAAATTTAATAATAGAAAAATATACTATGTGAACAAATATCATGATAAAATGACCTCACTCTCTTTGCTTTCGAAAACTTTAGATATTTGAAACAATATTTTCAGAATGGTACCGGTCGACTTACCTAATCACGGTTAGGTGCTGGATGAATTTTTTTATTTTTTTTTTATTTTTATTTTTTTTTTTTTTTTTTTTTAGACAGAATTGCCTTTTAATTATATTTTTATAAGTATAAATTATTAATATTTATCTTATTAATAATAATAAGTTAAATATAATATTATTCTTTGATTAAATATTTAAATATATTTACACTACTCACGAGGTTACGGGTGAATCCAGTACTACCCTTTTTTTGGCCTAGGCAAAAAACATTCACCTCAACATATGTGAAAATCTATAATTATATATATATATATATATAACTATATAATAATATATTATATATTAATATATATACTATATATATATATAGTCATTATATTATTTTTATAATACATACGTATATATATATAGCTCAAATATAAACCCTATTATATATATATATATAAATAATAATATTATATATCTATATATACAGAATATAGTACATATAATATAATACCTATATACACATATATATTATAATATAACCTAAATATCTGGACATTGAAATGTGAACTTAACACTATAAGCACTAATGATCATATACTACTAATAATAGTACTAATTTATATAATACAATATATATATATTAGTATATTAATATAAAAATATGGGACATAAAAATTTATAACAATTATGAGTGCATTATATATATTTCCTATGGGATTGCTATATATATATATACTTACTATATATATATATAATAGTATATATATATATAATATATATAATATATATATAATATATTATTATATATATATATATAGCTATTATTACTATATACTATAAATAGGATGGGAGTCGAGTCGTGATCGGGATCGAGCATTTTCAGGTAAGGAGTCCGATGGCCGAGTCATTTCCCAAAAAAGTTCGGGAGTCGGAGTCGGGATCGAGAATAAAAAAACGACTCTTCGACTCCTCTAAAACAATTTTGTATTATAAACTTTTCACACAAAAATTTGAAAACTAATTAATTTTATTATAAAAAGACGTACATTTTTTTATTTTTTACATTGTTTGAGCCAAATTTAAGTTGTTTACTTCTAACTGGTTAAAAATAAAAGTTAAAACTGTTAGAAAATAAAATTTTGCACTTGTGTATTGTGCATAAACGAATTATCAACAGCGAGCAATGTATTAATAATCTACCAAAATTTTGTGCAGAGATTTAAAACTCTAGGATTGTTCGAAATACCTACCTCCCACACCAATATATAAGGTGAGTTTCCAAATAAGCTAAAAGAATCAAATATACAAACATTTATGTACAACCAACTGTGCTGCGCTCACGTTGTGGTATGTCGTCAGCATTTTAAATATTCCGTACCTAATCCGTAATTCTAATTATAATTAATTTTTATGTGTAGACACGCGAAATTATATCTATCTACCCACAACCGAAGTGGTATAAAACTTAATAAATAATTAATCAGGCATTTGAAAAAAAATTATAAATAATTAATCAGTTTGACAAACAAATAATTATTCTAAATAGTAATGCTGAGGTTTTAGTTTGTGAGAAATGACCTTGATTATTTTGACTTTGCAAGTGTTACAGCGTATATATAATATATATAATATCTATATAAATTTAATAATATATGCTTTTTTGCATAATTTCTTAAAAATACGTATATATATTATATCAACCTTGCCAATGCCCTTGATCTCATTACTGTGTTTAGACACGCGCATATGCCTTAAACCTGCTCCCTCCTATTATATATATATATATATACAATATATTATACGTATATATAATATATACATATTATATATACTACATATATATATACATATACAGCTATAATATATATATATACTATATATATATAAGCTTATATATATAATCAGTGCGACCACAACTTTTTGCACTCTGCTCTCTCTCTCTCTCTCTCTCCTCTCTACTATTACTAATAGTATATAATATACATAGGAGTATATATTATATAATAAAATAACTCAATATATATATATATACTATATAATATATATATATAATAATTATATATAATATATATATATATAATAAAATATATATGGTAAGTTACTTAACGCCCACACAGAACGCGAAGCTCGGATCAAAAAAAAATTCCACAGTAGCCTCATGATACATAAAAAGTTTGGTCGAACGATAAATTTTTTTCCTGACCTGACTAACCAACCTAACCCTAAACTAACCAACCTAATCTTAACAAACCTAACCTAACCTGAACTAATCCCCCTAGAACAGTAAAAAAAAAAAAATTTCAATTCACTTTCCCCCTCAATTTTATTAATTAAATAATTTTTCCGTATAAGAATGTTTTTCTGATAGCGAGCCTCCCTCCGGCTCTGCCAATCACGCATGTCTTGGCTTAAAGTAACTTTGTCATATTAAATATATTATATAAGTATTCATATATATATATAATAACTATATATATATAATATATAACATACTATATAAATATAGTATATTGATATATATATCATATATATTATCTACATAACGCTATATATATATATAACGATACGTACTAATATATTAATATTAATAGATATATATATAGAATATAGGTCAGCTTCTAGAAGAGCCACATTCAGTATCTCAAAAACTACAACACTACCGGGAAAAGGAATAGCTGGAAATCCTAGGCAAAATTTTACAGAGAAAACTGTATAAAAAAAAAAATAAATAAAATAAATAAAAAAAAAAAAATCAATCTCGAAAACTACAAAAGCTAAAACATTGAAATGAAATACATTTTTGGAATCTTTGTAAAATTTGAAGAAAAAATGGTAAAAAAAAAAAAAATTTAAACATAAAAAATTCATATATTTTTTTTTGGTGCTATGACATAGTATATATATATTAATTTGTAAAGGATTACACGGCAATTAGGGGCTCAGCGACACGTGAAAACAGTGGAGACGTTTCGATACCCGCACGGGGCAAGGGGCCGAGCAGAACCCCCCTATACCCAAATATCAAAGAGCGCAGACGTCTCGCCGCAGACCCCCCGAGGGGGAACAATCATCCTACCCCGTAGTTCCCCCGGGAAGCCGAGAGACCCGACTCCTGCCATCGGTGCGATACCCTTGGGTATTCTCTAGTAAAAAAAAAAACTAATAAAAGTCTAATTTATTTACGCAGTAACCAATAAAGTCTACTAAATAGCCTCTAAATTACTATTACTATAATGATTAACAATAAATTATTTAATTTTTATTTGTTTACTATTTCCCATGATTGTTAAAATTACAGATTCCAAATATGCCCTATTCCTTTTCGCAGTCTAGCTTTATTGTAGTTTTTTGATTACTTATATTTTTGGTTTATGATTATATATCATCTGTTTATATTTCATATAGTATATATAATCTATAATATTATATTTTATATTATTTTTTTTTTTATTACTTTTATTATATTATTTTTTTTAGTTATTATTATTTTATATTATTTCTTATTTCTTAATTATTATAAAAATGAAAAAATTTTTTACATGTTTTCTTCAACTATATATTTTTCCACAAAGCTATTCCTTATTTTCCCTTGTTTTGTTTCCATTTGTAGTCTTGAAAATATGTGAATGTAACTCATGTATAGGCTCACGATTTATTATATATATATGAGAAAATTTTATTTAGGTATAATATCTTTAAATATTATTAGGAAATATTTGTAATTATTTATTATTCTGGGATAATATTATTATTTTCTTATCTTTCTTTAATTTAGTGAGAGATATATTATATTTTTATATATTATATAAAATTTGTATATATATTTTTGCTTCCTTTAACCTGAATATTAAAAAACTATTAAGTGCATACAGTAAACGTGAATTTGGTATCAGCTGTATTATGTCTTGCCAATGTTAGTGCTGAAAATGGAAAAAAAAAAATAAAAAAAAATAAAAAAAAATATATCTCAAAAACTACAATAGCTACAGCGAAAAGAAATACATTTTGGAATCCTGGTAAAATTCATCATAGGAAAAATGTAAAAGAAAAAATATAAAAAAGAAGTTAATAAGAAATATTTTAATAATTAGTTCTATAAATTTATTTATTGAATTTTATGAGTGATTTTAGATATTTAGAGGCCTTTTATTGGTTCTCATTACAATAAAACGAGTTTTGTTAAAGTTTTGCTTTTTTATAACTTCTAAATCAGTTTCCTTAAGATTTAAATAATCGCGATTAGGCCCTAATATTTTGCGGTCTCTCGACCTCCGGGAACACGGTTTTTTTTGTGTTGTGTGAGAGATTCCCCCCCTCCGGGTGTAATTTGCTTCTCGGAGACCCCGTCATCGTTTGGTTAATTTTTGTTGTTCGCGGGATTTTCGCGTCCGCCCTCCCCTACGGGTATGCAAAACATCCCCCTATGTTCACCCGTACTGTCTTCGAGCCCCCTGATTGCCTTTAATAGCGCAAAAGTTAATAAAAGCATGTTTATCGTGTTAACTGTGTAAAAACCAATAAAACCAGCTGTTCTTAGAGTAGGCCTTATGTAATCATAATAACTTTATTTTATATATGTAATACTAATAATATTTTTTATTTGTTAATTTGTTATTTTGACATTTTCCTAGTTTATTACCAGATTATTCAAAGAAATGTATTCCTGTTCGCATTATGCGTATATTGTGTAGTTTTTAAGATTTATATTTTTTTTTAGTGTTATTATAATTTTTACAATTTCGCCACTAAAATATGTTTGACGATCCCGTGTTGGTTACATATTCACAGACATTGGTTATTATCGTTTTTACGACTGTGTGCGTCCTAATTTTTAGCAGTATATTAGTTTGTTAGAATGCATTTACGCGACTAGATCCAAACTACTGGTTCACTTTGTTTTACTGTATATGATTGATTTATGTTGGTAAAGAAGGTGTTGAAGTTTTCATCATAATCGATGATTTATTTTTAATAGGTACGATTTTATATATTTTATGTTGTCTAGATGGTTTGAAGAAGGATTTATATTTATAGGACTACTGAATATTGAATCTGTTTAGGTATTAGATATATAATTTTTTAGTTTATGTGAGGAGTTACTGACAGCGGAAGACTTAAGTATATTATGTAGTAGAGTTAATATAAAGTAAAATTTTCAATATTACCAAAGTATCCTCATTCAAGGATTCAAAATAATACTGATAGCACTAGAAATAGTATGCTTAATTGAGAAATTGTTTGAAATCCGAAGCAATTTAGTTGTATAAATTATTATATTGTTGGGCGTATTTGGGATCTTAGATCGTTGTTCATGATTTGGGCGCTACGAGTTCGAATATATGTTGAATAAAACCAAAAAATAATAATAAAAAATTCTTTGTTATGGAAACCCTATGTAACAGTATTAAAATTGGGTTTTATAAATTTGATAATTATTAATTGTACTCATACGTTAGAAGCTATATTATCTTGTTCATTTAATTTCTTATACATTATTTATATAATTTGTGCTAAAAAAACATGCGTTATCTTAAAAGAGATTTCAACTGCCAAATATAGAATCAGCAATGAGACCAGTTTCACTCTCAGATGAAAGTCCTGTTCCAATTTTCACTTAACTGCTATGCTCAATCTTACCTCATACAATCTAAATGTTTTTATGCATTTTAAAGCGTTTATTTTTCTATCACCATTGTGTTATAAAGACATAAAATAACATGTACCATTTAAGCATTACTATCATTATAAACTCGTACCAAACACACATTACATGAGGTTAAATGGAAACAATGAGAGTATATGGTATTAGATGTGGGTGAGCCAAGTTAAATTTTATTCTTTTATTAATTATGTTAGGTGTTGAGTTAGTTATTTGTATTTATATTATATTATATGTTTTTTTTGTATTGTGGTTATTCGTTATCTTTTCGTTGTTTTTTTGGTTTTTCTGTTTGTTGTGTTTTAGGGATTGGGGGAGGTGATTGATTATTTTTTGTTTATTGTTTTTTTTTTTTTTTGAATTGTATATAATATCAGCGCCGTGCCGTCAGTATAGCCTATAGGCAAGCAAATATTATATATATTATAGTTATAATTTTTATATAGACACATTTTTATATTTTTATTTGCTATATAATACATCTTATTATATATCACTTATATATATTATTTATTATATATGAATATAATATTATTTACTATTAGAAATATTTGCTTTATATTGCCTTATTTTAAGATTATTTCATGACACTAAATTTAAGTTATAAAATTATCTTATTTTAATATATATAATAATGGGTTATAGTTGGGGTTTTGGTATATATATAAATGGTTTTCTAGGGGAATAAGTATGATTAGTGGTTTTAGAATAGTATAATTTTGTAATATGTTGATTTTTTATGATTAATTAGTTGAGTTAGTGATGTGTGTGTATTGATTACTGGAATTGAATAGTAGATTTTATAATCTTATATATATAGTTATTTTCGTGGGGATAATCTTTTTTAATTACTCCTGATGCCAGGAATTCTTAAAAGGTGGTAAAATTTATTTTAATCACCTTATAGTATTGTATGAGTTTTAATTATTTGGCTTTGTAGATTGTTGATATTTTCAAAATATGGATTGGGGTGGAGGTGTCTTATGTTTATTATTTATTGAGGGTATTAGAGGAGTGTAGTGTAGGTAGTAGGTATATCTGTTAGATATATAGTGTATATAAATCACTCTACATATTTATAAATGATAGATTAATTGTTTGTTTTGAACTTTAAACAATGAGATGACGCTACTAATCGGCACGCAATTACAGAGTTCGCCGTAGACTTAATATATATAATCGAATGGAGTTTTTTTGCTAACTAGAAGAGTAGTATCTTTGTTTTCATTGTAGCAACAATTGCCAGTCTACGACGGCTCGAATATTTGAAAAAAGAAGAATATAATTTGATATATTTTATTACGTCCTGTTCTGTTTTTTGAGGCGATCTATGTCTGTCGATATATATATTGTTTTTGGTATGTGTGATATTAGGCTGTATATGTTTTTTGTAGATACTATGTAGGGTTTATTGTGTTATAATATTTTTAATATACATTATAAATATTTAGTGAGGATTTAACTCCTTCATTGTTCCTTAATAGCTGTTGCTGCATTTCATGCTCAGGTAAGTAATAAAGGTAGAGGTATTATATTATTTTGTGTATTTGTATTTTTTGTTTAATAAGATTTATTCTTCTTTTGCATTTGAGCGTCATTTTAGTGGATTTTTTATATTATATTATTTAATTAGTTTTTATTGAGGTAATTATTATGTGTTTAGTTTGGTTTTATATAGTTGTAGTTATATGATATATGACTATCTTTTTATATTATTTATGAATTGATTGGTGTTCACTTTGAGCGCAAGTGTGAAGCGTATATGGTCTCATACTCTGTACTTCATACCCTTTCAAATATCCTTCCAGCTGATATTGATTTTAGTAAATACTTTTGATAGATCTTTTTATTATTATTAGAATATATGTTAATATATTTATTATGGTTTATATATATATGTGATTGTATTAGTATTAATATTTGATTTATATTATAATTGGAATCTCTATTTAATATGAAGATATATAACTAAGAACAGATTGCGAAACTATTATTTAATATGTTTTAAGATTTAATTATGAAGTTTTTTCTTTTTTATTTATCTTGTTAATTTTTATATTTTTATTGTATTTATGAAACTGCAAGAACGAGATATGGGGTGAAAAGAGTTTAAAAACAACCAAATATTCTCGATAAATCCAATCTCAAAACTACATAATAGCAACAGGAAAAGAAGTACATGTGTTAATTCTCTGGTTAAATAATTTTATTTGCGGGTAAGACTTGTAAAAAAATAGATTAATAGATATATATAAATTAATTAAATAAAAAATAAAAAAAGAAATCAAATATTACATAGAGCGTGAGTCTAGCGAAAAGGAGTTACAATTTTTGTGTAATCCTTGTATAGATTTGTAGTAGGAAAATGTTAGTATTATTATGATAATATATATAGAGTATAATAAAAAAAATTAAAGAAAAATATTGGCCATTTTTTTTTTTAGGAGCAGGACATAGATATATATTATATATAATGTGTCGTTAATATTATAGATTAGTATTTCACCTAAAATATTTTGGTGGTGTTATTTGGAATTGTGGTTGGTGTGTTGAGTCTGTTGTGTTGGTTTGAAGATTGTATTAGGTTATGTGTAATTTATGTGTAGTGATATGAGGTTAATATTATATATAGTTATATTGATTAGTGGGTATTGTAGGGGTGTGTGTATTATAGTTATATTATATATATAATATATAATATATATAGATATATATATATATATATATTATTTGTAAATGGTATTACACAGCAATTGTAGGGGGCTCGAAGCCGACAGGGAACACCAGTTGGTAATATTGAGTACGTTTTGTCCATACCCCGCTAGGTGAGGGCGGAGGAACCCCCGCGACATATATATATATATATGGTGCTTATGTACCATAAGAGCGGGGGTTCCGGAGACCTCCCCGGAGGGATGGGGAATTTGTATCGTATCTCTCCTAGTCCCCGGGTTGTAAGCTAAGTCCCCACTCCTTGCCATCCGGTCGGGTAATACCTCGTGAATAATTTCATTTTAGTAGAAATTAGGCAATGAGATTGGAATATAAAGCTATTTTATTTAATCCTTGGGTTTATTTAATGTTTATTGTATTTAACAATAAAATCTCTATGAAAAACTTGTTTATCCATATTACTTGATTATTACTTAGATAAATATAGAATGTCTGGTCTATTTTATTTTTTTGTTACAGTAGCTCTATCTAAATTATACCAGGATTTCCAAAGATCCTTTCGCGAAGCTATTGTAGTTTGAGATTTTTTTTTTTTTTAAATTACATTTCCGGCGACTAAAATTAGTATACCTGCATTCCAGGCAACGTATTCCTCTTTCCCGTAGCTTTGTAGTTTTAGATATGGATTAATGGAGAATTTGTTTAAACTTTCACCTTATATAAATATATATAATATATATAAAATATATATATATATTCATTGTATGTATAATATAAGGTGTGTGTGTAGGTAATATATATATATTTGATTTTGTGATTATATTATATATATCTATATAATATATATATATAATATTCTATGAGTTGTTTTTAACCCTGTAAGTTAATAGTATTATATAGTATATATATAGTGTGCAGCTCCCAAAGCAATCTAATATAATAATGAATAATAATAATAATAATAAAAAAATAATAATATATAATTAATAATAATATATAATAATTAATTAATAATATATAATAATAATAACTAATAATAATAAATTAATAATAAATATTAATAATAATATAAATAAATTTAATATAAATAATATTAAATATTAATACTTAATAGATATTAATATTGAATATTAATATTAATATATATTATTATTATTATTGATATTTGTATTATTATTATAATTGTATATTATTATTAATATATTAATATATAATATTATTATATTATTAATATTATAGAAATATTAGAGTTAATATTAATAATATTAAAATATTAATAATATTAATAACAATTAATATACTAATTTATGAAATATAATCAATATTAATAATAATTAATAATATTTATAATATTAATGAAATATTAGTAATGTTATTTAATTATTTTTACTAATAATTAAATTAGTTAATATTATTTCTCTTGATAATTTTATTTAATGGGTGATTATTTAATATTAATAATATTAATAATATAATAATATAATAATTTTAATAATGTAGTAAAATAATAATATAATAATATTAATGAATTAATAATTGTATAAAATATTAATAATATTAATAATACAATAATTATTAATAGATTCAATAATATTCCCCACATAATAAAATTAATAAATTTTTATGAGGAAAATCATCTTAATAATATAATAAATAATAATAGTTAGATAATATTTTTATAATAATAATAATAATAAATAATAATTAAAATAATAAGATGTATATTTAATATATGAATATAATAGACCTCAAGCTTAGTACAGATAATTTATGATAATATATGAAGTAAAATAATGTAATGAATAATAATAATAATAATGAGTAATAATAATAAGAATAATATTATTTTATAAATATAATTATATGGTTTTTGTTTAATAACAAGTTTATATAATAAAATAATAAATAATAAAATAATAATTAATAATATAATAATAATAAGAATAATAATATAATAATAATAATAATCAATTAAGTGAGATAATAATAATAATAATAAGGATATATATATAATAATATATAATGATAAATATTAGTAATAATAATAAATTAAGTAATAATAATGAAAAATATGAATAATAATAAAATAATGTGTTAATAATAAAGAGAATAGATATTTAATAATTAATAATAGATTATATTAATAAATATTATAAAATATGATAATTAAATATATGTATTATACTAATTATATAATAATAAAGAATAATATAGTATTAAATGTTAGATAAAATATTATTATGATAAATAATAATTAGAAATAATTATAATAATATAATAATAATTAGAATATAAGATATTATATTATTATATTATATTATTATATATTATTATTATTATATATTATATTATTATAATATTATTATATATTATTATTATTTTTATTATTATTATTATATATTATATATTAATAAGTGCTAATGAATAATAATAGATAATAATAAATAGATAAAAAATAATAATAATATAATAATAGAGTAAGTAATAATGAATATAATAATTAATTTAATTATATAAATAATAATAAAAGATAATAATAATAATAAAATAATAATAATAATAATAAAATAGGATTAATATAGTATTATATTATAATAAATATTAATATAATAATATAATTTTATTGAAGTAAATAATAATAATAGAGAGTAAGTAATATTAATAATAATAATATAATAATGAAATAATAATATAATAATAATAAATAATAATTAATATATATAATAAAGGATATAATAAATAATATTATATAATATATAAATAAAATAAATAAATTAATAAATAAAGATATAATATAATTAATAAATTAATTTTTAAAATATTAATATAATAATAAATAATAAATAAAATAAATTAATTAAGAGATATTATATAATATAATGAAGAATTTAAAAATTAATGAATAAGGATGAATAATATATATTATATTATATATTTAATAATAATAAATGATATGACTGTCTTAATATTTTATATAGTATTATATGAATAATAAGTTAATATATTTAATTATGTTAATTATATTAAGTAGTAATTTTATTCGCAATCTATAAAATCAAAAATAATATATAAAATGGAGAATGATATAATGAGAATAATTATATAGATAATTATATAATAGAGTAAATAATAATGAATGTAAAATATAATTGAGAATAATAATAAAGATTATATGAAACGTGAGTGATTGTGATTATGTGATATTTGAAAACAGGAGTGACTACCAGAGTTATTATTTTATATTATGGATTAAGTATATCTATATATATTATTATTAATTATTATTATTATTATTATTTATTAATTATATTCATAATTGTTTTATTTTGGGATTTTCTTTTTCTTTTTTTATAAGCACCTTGCGGTGGTGAGAGTATTTTTTATTTTTATATTTTATATTATTATTTATTATATTATTTTGTTTTTATTTTGATTTGATTTGTAATTTTTTGTAATTTATTGTTAGAGATTTGATTATTTTTGAGTATGTGTTTATTATGTGATTAATTAAGAGAGTTTATAAATATATAGTGATGTAACTTAATTAATAATAATCAATTAGAGAATTATTATTATTAATATAATTAATAGATGAGATTAATTAAATGAATTGTTAATAACTAGTGTTAGTATTAATAATGTTTATATAGAGTATATATAATTTATTAATAAAGTAATAATTAATAATAATAATTAATAATAATAATAAAATAATAATAATATTTATATAATATTATTAGTATTATTATATTATTATTATTATATATATTATTATTATTATTATTATTATTATTATTATTATTATTAATTAATTTCATTATATAATTATAATATTGAAATTTTTTTTTTGTCAACAATTTTCCTGGTGTCGTACATACGTACATACTCGTATTATAAAGTGTCTATTTTGTTAAAAAGTGTAAATATTATTATTATTAATTATTAGAATAATTAATTAAAATTGAATTTCATAATTCTTTGTTTTTCATGATGGTTTATGTTTTTATGTCGCAAGTAAACGCAGAGATATCAAAAAGTTTATCTAATTTTGAAAAAAATCACGTTCCATTGTTGCCATTGGGCGAGTCGAGTCGGATCGGATTCAGGGAGCCAGGTAGTCGTTTTTTTTCTAAAATCTACTCTTATGAGTCGGTATCGGTGAGTTCGTTGTTGTTGTGTAAAATTCATCGTCTGTAGTCAGGACTCGGAGTCGATTATTTTCTCGACTCCCCATCTCTATCTTATGTGAGTGTAATTATTATTATGATATGTTGTAATATGTAGTATATATTATATTATTGTAATATTATATTTATTGATGTATAATAGTTATTACTATATATTAGTATTATATATTATTTATATATTATTTGTGTATGTTTTTTAGTATTATATTTTATTATTTATTAGTTGTTTACTGAGAATATATTATATAATATATATATATATATATATATATATATATATACATATATATTATACTATAGATATATATATATATATATATGTGGTATTGACTTGATATAGTTTACGTATATATATATATATATTAATATATTAGTAAGGCATACAATAAAAAGCAATGCTATATTGTATATATATAAATATTGACAGCTTAAACTACCACAATAATGCATGACATCCGTCAACACTGCTTTAAAGATACACTTACTCTGCATTTGAGATCGTCTGTTGTATATATTTTATATATATAGATATAATATATTATTTATATATATTATAATGGATACTTGTTACAATTAAAATGATGATACCGTACACGCAGGATCTATAGGTTTTATAATAAATAATAGCGTATGATAGTCAATGTTGGCGTAAGCTATAGTATATTATATTATATATATCTATATATATATAAGAATATTATATTATATTATATATAATTAGTAGAAATTATTTGGTATTATAGATATATTCCCTGATATGAAATATCTTTGTTACTTCTTGATTTAAGCATATTGTTAAACATACATTTTTCATATATATTATTTGTTAATAAAGGCATAAATAGTGATGCTAATTAGGGACTGTTTTTCACTATATCTAGTATTTATTGAATAATATACTTGTATTGTATGATTATTGTATATATATACTATTGATTTCTATATATTAATTATATACTATACTATTATTTAATATTTTTGTATATATATATATTATATTATATTTTATATTTATAATATAATTATGTTAAATTTTATTATATGTTTATTATAATATAATTAATTTAAAACTTAGTTATTTGATAATGTCGATTTAGTATTATCCATTCATACTTTGGATGTGTATACTTATGGATGTAAAACCTTGCGAAATATTCAGAGGCTATATTATAGCAAACTATGAAGGAACTATTTATGTTTTAAAATTAAGCTATGTAGTATGACCATTTCGCTCAAAGGTTGCGGAGGATGTATAATTATTAACCCACTTTCTTTGTTTTTTGACGCGGTTTTGCTTACTCACAACCGTATATTCGTCGATTTTTTAAACATGCAGATTATTTCAGGGAGGATTTGAACATATGGTGCTGCGTTAGACTGTGTACTCCGAGTTGAGATTTGCGGTGAACAAGGATATTTTGTTAATTACAACGTAGTGTGTTTTGACGCGTGGGAGTGTAAACAGAACAATGGTAGCTTTTATGAAATCATTGATTGGGAAAATACTATGAGGGTTCCAAGCGCTGTGGCGCGCATATAGTCTAGTTAACATGTCTTTTACATTCCTGCCTTTTTATTTTTTATATTTATGATTTTATGTCCTATTGCCCTGTCGGGACTAATCTATTTTAGCCTAATCTAATTTGCCCTCCTGTTGGTGCCAATTAATTGAATTCAAATCGCATAGATATCCTGGAATTCATGCATCTCATGTTCGCTTGACTTAAGGTAAGTTACAAAACACTACTTCCAAAATTAGGCCCTCCAAAGTAAAAAACAATCTAGACAGTGAGGCCGGGCGATATATCTTATCTATGATTTCAATCTAACTGTTACTCCCTTCTCATACTTAATCCTAACTTTGTCAGTGTTACAATCTATGTTCAGATAATTGCGCCTCTTTTTCCTTTGTTTTGTGGTTTTTCGTGTGATGTTCGCTGGAGCGCTCTATCATTTTCGCGTCTTATGAGCCTATTCATTGGCCTGGCGGTTGAGCGGATTGTGGTTTTGTGTAGATTTTATCTCAGTCCGATGTAGTACTGTCTGTTAACTGGTGTTCTGGGTTTATTGTGATGTAGTTATGGCACGGTTACGCTAAGTCCATCAAACGGTGTGGATAAATGATTGACAGTCCTTAACAGAAATTAAATTACTCCCAAATAATTCTCACCCCAGATGTTTACGTAAATTTCGCTACTGTGAACTCTGTATATAATCATTTGTATGCGGAATTGTCCTCAATCCCATATATGTGGCGTTTCTTGCTTGTTGAATAGCCATTCACGTGTAGATAGCACGCTCTCATCTATGTAAAAACAAGACATGTGCTAAGGATAATGATCAGATTAAATCATTGCTCTCAGTTGCAGAAAACCAACCGAGAACATAATATTGCTTCACCACGGGTAGTTATCGAAGTTTCGTTTATTAGCCCAAAGTTCCTTGTATTTTCTGTGCGTTGGTATTTGCATGATGGTACATTTTGCTCTTGCAAGACCCGAACCACATGAAGATCTGACTTGAACCCTGTGGCTATGTTGGCAATGCGCGTATTTTGCATTAGTTCAACGTGTCTGTTGGCGATCTTCTCTCAAGCACCCATTCTTCAAACGCAGGAGTCACTCATTACCTGTACTATTCCACCTATATTGCTACCGGACTAAGTTGGATCCCATTATCTCGAATGCTGCTTATGTTTGTTATTGTGTGTGTTGTTTTTTTTTTTTGGGTTATGAATTGCGTATTGTCAAAGTCATTGTTTGGTGGGTGATGTGATTTCTGTGTGAAACCTTCCCGTTACATGAGGCCTCTCTTCGTTATTTCCTCTCCTCGCACTTCTTTTTATAACACTATTGTATTTCATGTCGGTTAACCTTTGTTTAATTAGTATTAAGTAGTGATCTCATTCGTATATCTATGCCTTACATCAATTGCACTGATTATTCAACGTATGAATGTGCAATAATAAGGTATATTAGCCACGGTTCCTTTAAAGATAAATCGTAGCTACACATATCATTATATCACGCACATAACATTAAAATTTTTTTAGTAAGCCTAATATCGTCGGTAATTTTCGCTACATTGCAACGCATCATGCACAAACATGTAATACTAGTTACCTTTCAATATCGTCGCGTAACTTTTAAATCGAAGCGTCTCATAACAATCAAAGTTATTTATCACAACTAAACTGTTACACTAATCGTAATTCTTCACACTTATTCTACTCCTCCGAACGCTATAATGTCGCACATGTAGCTATATATCACACTACCTATGCTATATTATATTCCTTTATAGTCTATTTTTTTTTTCTTTATGCTGCGTTGTCTGACCGCTATTCAAATAGCCACCTAGTCCGCTCTCAATCTTTTCGCCGCCCCAGCATTGCTTGTTGCCTACGGTTAAAGAGGCCCCTGTATCTGAGTTTTTTTTAACCCTTCTAAATTTATGTTATATTTCTTATTAAAAATGACTTGAAACT
>JABUQX010041160.1:0-10000 GCA_015478945.1 Trachelipus rathkii | reverse complement strand
AGTAAATTTGTAAGAAAAGTTTGTAAGTCTTGTAAAAAAGTTGGACATGTGACCAGTCAATGTTGGTTTGGTGAAAAATATAAAGTTGTTTGCCAATATTGTAAGAAAGCTGGACATACAACCAGACAGTGTTGGTTTAAAGAAAAATTTAAAAAGAAAGAAGTTTTTCAGTCCTGTAAAAAAGTAGGACATGCGGTTAGTTAATGCTGGTTTAAAGATAGAACTGAGAAAAGAGAAGTTTGCAAGTACTGTGACAGGATTGGACATTCGGCAAAAGGTTGTTGGTTCATAAATCCTGAATTGAGACTTCAAAGGAATTTGAGGAATGAATCAGATAATAAAGAAACCGACGTTTCGGAAAATACACCCAAAGTAAGTGGTGAGATTAATATGAATTTAAAAAATCAATATGAAGTACTTGGGGATGAAATGGATAATAAAACCCTCACCAAAGAGCATGAACAAGAATGTGATGAAGTATTTGAAAATAAAATGTATCAGAAAGCCAAATCAAGGAACAAGAACAAACATTTACCAAGCCAGAAAATAATTTCAAAGACAATTTTTATGAAATTAAAAGTTATTTAAGTGGTGACTTAGCAGAAGAGAAAGAAAGTAGTAAATTACAGTTAAAAGACGTAGAAGAAAAAGAACAAGAAGATCAAGATTTGGGTATTGATGAATTTATATATAGGTTAAGAAGAAACGTGGTAAATTCTGAAATCATAGTAAACCTCGGAGATAAGAGTGACTATAGGGAATTATTTTCCCCGTGGGGGGGCCCTAATTGTATGATGGAGTGTCTTAAGGAGCAAATCCGTAGAGAGTCAAAGTTCAATGAAATTTGGGCAGTTTTGAAAGGTGACGATAGACGGATGGACGATTCTCTCCTGTTAAGGAGATTATTAGTCGATGAGTTGTTGAAGGCCCCGTCGGAATATAAGATAATAACTAAGAGGAGAATTATTCAAAGTTTTATTGACGTTAATATAGCTCCTACTTTTGATATTTTACATGCCTTTAGCAAGTTGTTTGATTGTATTATTTATGTTTTAATTGATAGAGCATTTATTGTGAAGTTTGACCATAGTAGCCACCAATTGGATGATCCACCAAGTTTTTATTTGCGTTCTTTGTCGGACGGTCACGTACAGCTCATAAAGCCACAGAACCTTGAAAGGTGTGAATTTTTCTTGAAACAGAAACTCATATGTGCTTCCCAGTTAGGCAGGCTCACAGGACATCAAATAACAGAACTTGACATCCCCATACATGAGTTTCCAGTGCCTTCAGGTGTTAAAAAACTAAAGCAAGGTACGTTTTTTATTCTGCGTTAAATTTGTTAATATGTAAATAAGAGTTTTTGATCATAGTGTTTTAGAAATTAGTAAAATTTATATTATATATTAAATATAAAAAATTTTGATCTTCAAGGGGGGGAAGTTGTGGCAGATTAGCGTTGTTTCAAATTTAGACTTTTAGATAACCAACTAGATTTAAAAAGATCGAAAGTCATTCTTAAGAAAAAGTTAGTAGTTGGAAAAAAAGATCTGGAATATTGAGTTGATTGAAAAAGATCTGGAATATTAAGTTGTTGGTGAAATCTGAATATTAAGTTAGTTTTTCGATGGTTTTTACATTAAGTTAGTTGCTGGTAGAATTTGAATATTAAGTTCGAGTTGTTAAAAAAGAATCTGAATATTAAGTTCGAGTTGTTGGGAGTAGTATATTGATATTAAGAGTTTGAAGCTAATTTTGATTTTGGTAAGTGTTTTCGAAAAGAAGTTGGTTTAAATTTGGTTTTACGAGAGATTTGGAAAAAGATCTTGAATTTTGTTAAGAGTTTAGAAAGAATTGTGGAAGAGTTGAGAAAGTGATAGTTTTGTAGTCTTGGGTTTAATAATTTTTGAAGATTTTTGTAAGCTTAGAGTTGACATTTCAAAGAATTTTCTTCTGGCTTTTCGAGAAAAGTGATTTAGATTTTAGTTGAAGAAAAGTTAGATTTGGTTTGTTTTTGTTCGAGATTTTAGTAGTTGGCTTTTTCGAGGGAAATAAAATTATAGTTTCTTTAATGTTAGGTTTTTTTTTTTTCACCGGAGTTTGAAGCTTTAAAGTTTTGGAATTTTGAATTTGACGAATAATCTGAGTTTTTATTTAGCAGTGTTTTCGGTGGCTGAAAATTTGGAATAGTTTACTTGCAAACGATTGAAATCCGAATAGCTTAAATAGATGCTATTGAGACAACAAATATATTTGACGAAACGTCTTTTGAAACTTTCCTAAATTCCTAAATTGTTGTAGTTCGTAATTGGAATTGACAAAATTGTATAACAAGATATAGAAAAAAAGTTGTTATTGTATTAATAAAAAACTTATTATTATTATTATTATTATTATTATTATTATTATTATTATTATTATTATTATTATTATTATTATTATTATTATGTGTGTGTGTGTGTGTGTGTGTGTGTGTGTGTGTGTGTGTGTGTTATTATATTATTGTGTAAGTAAAAATATAACTATAAATATAACCAAAATGACAAGAATCTTTATATTACCTAATAAACAAGGGTCGAATTATTTGAGAAAAAAGGAAAAATAAAAGTCTAAAAATAGTTTTCTTTGAAATAAATAAATCGTAAATAAAAGTTTAAAGTTTGTCTTCTTTGTTGTCAGAACTAATCGGCAACAAAAAGTTGGAGGTCCCACCGAGACCCTTGTTCTGTGGTAGTGATTTTGTTGTTTTGGTTAAAATTAGGCGTGATTTAAGGTTAAATACGAGTCTAGTAGTACAAATAAAAATAATAAATTTATATTGATTGAAAATTTTGTGAAAGCATTTCTAGACTATATATATATATAGGGATATTTCGATTTTTGGGTTTTGTCTAAAATAAAGTTTTCTCTTTTGTTTCATATAATGAGTACCTTGGAGAAACTGGAAGCTCGTGGTGGATGGCCAAAGGAAGATGACCCTGGTGAAGAAGAGATGCCTGATAATTTACAAAAATATATTGATGCCTTACCCGAAGATGGAAGGAAAGAATGTGTGGAAGGAAAAATATCCTTAAATATACTAAGTTTGATTTTTAGCATGAAAGCTAAAGAGGAAAAAGTAGTAAGTAGTTGTTCACAACTTCCGGTCGCAACTTCCACCACTGGTGGGTCCAACTGAAGTGAGTATAGGTGAAAATGAGTTTAAAATACCGACCTGTGTTGCGATGACGACAGAAAGTATGGTAACCACTATGAATAATATTCCTGTTAGGAGTACCATCCCGATAGTAACAACCCCTCAGGTTCCCCCTATGCTTTGGAACACAACTAATGCACCACACCCTTATGCTTTTTCTTTTGTTAGTCCTTCTTTTTTGAACCCTACAGTAAGTTTACCAAACAATGGGATAGTTAAGGCAACGGAGAAAAGTGAGATAAAATGTGGCTATTGTAGTAAAGTAGGTCATAGTGCAGAAAGATGTTATAGAAAACTTGGATTGTGCTACAAATGTGGGTCCGATTCTCATTTAATTTCAGAGTGTAGTAGTACGTCGTTAAAATTTCAGGATAAAAGTAAATTTGTTAGAAAAGTTTGTAAGTCTTGTAAAAAAGTTGGACATGTGACCAGTCAATGTTGGTTTGGTGAAAAATATAAAGTAATTTGCCAATATTGTAAGAAAGCTGGACATACAAAAAGATGGTGTTGGTTTAATGAGAAATTTAAAAAGAAAGAATTTTGCCAGTCCTGTAAAAAAGTAGGACATGCGGTTAGTCAATGTTGGTTTAAAGATAGAACTGAGAAAAGAGAAGTTTGCCAGTACTGTGACAGGGTTGGACATTCGGCAAAAGGTTGTTGGTTCATAAATCCTGAATTGAGACCTGAAAGGAATTTGAGGAATGAATCAGATAATAAAGAAACCAACGTTTCGGAAAATACACCCAAAGTAAGTGGTGAGATTAATATGAATTTAAAAAATCAATATGAAGTGCTTGGGGATGAAATGGATATTAAAACCCTCACCAAAGAGCATGAACAAGAATGTGATGAAGTATTTGAAAATAAAATGTATCAGAAAGTCCCCATCAAAGAAAAAGACAAATTGTGTGAATTTAAAAGTTATGTAAGTGGTGACTTAGCAGAAGAGAAAGAAAGTAGTAAATTACAGTTAAAAGATGTAGAAGAAAAACAAGAAGATCCAGAGTTGAGTACTGATGAGTTTATATATAGGTTAAGGAAGAAACGTAGTGAATTCTGAAATCATAGTAAACCTCGGAGATAAGAGTGACTATAGGGAATTATTTTCCCCGTGGGGGGGCCCTAATTGTATGATGGAGTGTCTTAAGGAGCAAATCCGTAGAGAGTCAAAGTTCAATGAAATTTGGGCAGTTTTGAAAGGTGACGATAGACGGATGGACGATTCTCTCCTGTTAAGGAGATTATTAGTCGATGAGTTGTTGAAGGCCCCGTCGGAATATAAGATAATAACTAAGAGGATAATTATTCAAAGTTTTATTGACGTTAATATAGCTCCTACTTTTGATATTTTACATGCCCTTAGCAAGTTGTTTGATTGTATTATTTATGTTTTAATTGATAGAGCATTTATTGTGAAGTTTGACCATAGTAGCCACCAATTGGATGATCCACCAAGTTTTTATTTGCGTTCTTTGTCGGACGGTCACGTACAGCTCATAAAGCCACAGAACCTTGAAAGGTGTGAATTTTTCTTGAAACAGAAACTCATATGTTCTTCCCAGTTAGGCAGGCTCACAGGGAATCGAATAAAAGAACTTGGCATCCCCATACATAAGTTTCCAGTGCCTTCAGGTGTTAAAAAACTAAAGCAAGGTACGTTTTTTATTCTGCCTTAAATTTGTTAATATGTAAATAAGAAATTTTTGATCATAGTGTTTTAGAAATTAGTAAAATTTATATTATATATTAAATATAAAAAATTTTGATCTTCAAGGGGGGGAAGTTGTGGCAGATTAGCGTTGTTTCAAATTTAGACTTTTAGATAACCAACTAGATTTAAAAAGATCGAAAGTCATTCTTAAGAAAAAGTTAGTAATTGAAAAAAAAATGGAGTTGTTGGAAAGATCTGTAATATTAAGTTAGTTGTTGGTAAAATCTGAATATTAAGTTAGTTTTTCGATGGTTTTTACATTAAGTTAGTTGCTGGTAGAATTTGAATATTAAGTTCGAGTTGTTAAAAAAGAATCTGAATATTAAGTTCGAGTTGTTGGGAGTAGTATATTGATATTAAGAGTTTGAAGCTAATTTTGATTTTGGTAAGTGTTTTCGAAAAGAAGTTGGTTTAAATTTGGTTTTACGAGAGATTTGGAAAAAGATCTTGAATTTTGTTAAGAGTTTAGAAAGAATTGTGGAAGAGTTGAGAAAGTGATAGTTTTGTAGTCTTGGGTTTAATAATTTTTGAAGATTTTTGTAAGCTTAGAGTTGACATTTCAAAGAATTTTCTTCTGGCTTTTCGAGAAAAGTGATTTAGATTTTAGTTGAAGAAAAGTTAGATTTGGTTTGTTTTTGTTCGAGATTTTAGTAGTTGGCTTTTTCGAGGGAAATAAAATTATAGTTTCTTTAATGTTAGGTTTTTTTTTCACCGGAGTTGGAAGCTTTAAAGTTTTGGAATTTTGAATTTGACGAATAATCTGAGTTTTTTATTTAGCAGTGTTTTCGGTGGCTGAAAATTTGGAATAGTTTACTTGCAAAGGATTGAAATCCGAATAGCTGGAATAGATGCTATTGAGACAACAAATATATTTGACGAAACGTCTTTTGAAACTTTCCTAAATTCCTAAATTGTTGTAGTACGTAATTGGAATTGACAAAATTGTATAACAAGATATAGAAAAAAAGTTAAGTTATTGTATTAATAAAAAACTTATTATTATTATTATTATTATTATTATTATTATTATTATTATTATTATTATTATTATTATTATTATTATTATTATTATTATTATTATTATTATTATTATTTATTATATTATTTGTAAATAAAAATATAACTATAAATATAACCAAAATGACGAATCTTTATATTACCTAATGAACAAGGGTCGAATTATTTGAGAAAAAAGGAAAAATAAAAGTCTGAAAATAGTTTTCTTTGAAATAAATAAATCGTAAATAAAAGTTTAAAGTTTGTCTTCTTTGTTGTCAGAACTAATCGGCAACATATATATATATATATATATATATATATATATATATATATATATATATATATATATATATATATATATATATATATATATATATATATATATATATATATATATATATATATATATATATATATATATATATATATATATATATATATATATATATACTGTGTGTTTGTTTGTGACGTGTATATGGACATATAGATCTATATATATATATATAACAACATATATATATATAATAATATATATATATATATACTATATATATATATACTATATGCTATATATATATATAACTTAAATATATATATTTTTTTTTTTTTTTTACATATATATTTATATATATATATATATATATATATATATATATATATATATATATATATATATATGCTGCTATATATATATATTTATAATGGAATGAAGGTGCCTTGTTCTCTCATGAAAACTGTGTGAATATTGGAGACTCAAGGATCACTCTCTGTGGTACCTCCTTCTTTCCAGCCACATCTGTTTTGTAGAACTCCTTGCCTTCTTTTATTTTCCCAGCAATATTTAATTTTCCTCTATTTAAGTTCTGAGTCTGCGCCCACCTGAGGGAATTGCGTTAGGCAAGGGACAGGATGGGTTTACTTTCCATTTATTTAAATTCTTGTTTTCCTTTATGTAATTTTTTATTTACTTATTTATTTATTTTTTTCGCCCCTTCCTTTAGAAAAGGGCAGTACCCGTGAGTGGTGGTATCATGTAAAAAAAAAAAGTGGATAATTAGGGTCTCTAACTTTGGCTAAGCCTTACCGCAAACACTCTTTTAAGAGGAGGTAACCCGCCCTGCCAAGATATAAAGAAAAACAATAACAAAAACAACCAAAATTGAAAAATTTTACGTCACCATTATGATGACGTCATGACTTGACTCTCATTGACCATCAGTTACGCAGTAGAAATACAGCACTCTTATTGGCAACTCATGAAATTAATAAGCTTGCGTAATGTTTAGTTGTGTCGTAGATACCATATTTACAGGCTCAATATTTTAGTTATGATCTGACAGTCGAAGCATCCATACGCGTTTTTGGTATTTTGAAATCTAGGTGAAATAATAATAATAATAATAATAATAATAATAATAATAATAATAATAATAATAATAATAATAATAATAATAATAATAATAATAATAATAATAATAATAATAATAATAATAATAATAATAATAATAATAATAATAATAATAATAATAATAAAAAGAATAATAAGAATAATAAGAATAATAAGAATAATAAGAATAATAAGAATAATAAGAATAATAAGAATAATAATAAGAATAATAAGAATAATAAGAATAATAATAAAAATAATAATAATAATAATAATAATAATAATAATAATGCAACTGTATTTGTAATAAAAATAATATTTTGTTTGGATATATATAGTAATTATTGATACTGGTTTGTTAACAGTTGATGATAAGTTAAGTCCTTAAATGTTAGTTACTTTACTGTTTATAAGCAGAGAACTTTGATAATGAAAGTTGTTTATTCGTATGTAAGATATGTTAGATATGTTATTGCACGTTATGCTCTTAGTTTAGGTATTTTTATGTTAGCTTTAATGATGTGAAAACTTTGCTATGTTTGCATTTATTCGTTCTTTATTATGATAGATAGGTTAGGTTAAGGTAAATTTCTTTTAAGTTTAGTTGAATATTGTAATATTAAATTAACGTTGGTGTGGTATAGATATGATAGAAAGTAGGGTTAGGTTGAATTTTGCTTAGCAATGCTAGCTAATTTATTGCTGTTAAGCTGTTAACATTTGTTAATGAAAATAGTTTATTTGTACGCATAGTTTCGTATGTTATGTTCTTAGTTTTGGGGATATTTTGCTACCCTTACTCAATATAAAACTTTGTTTTGTATAATAGGTAGATTAGTTCATGATAAATTTTGTTAAGTCTTGCTAAATATTACAATGTTGATGTATAATTAATATTGCAATGTTAGAGATATGCTTGGAAAGTGGGAACAGGTTAAGTTTTGTAGGTAATATTAACTACTTTAACGTTGATAGGCAGGATACTTTGGTAATGTTCAAAGTTTATTCATACATAAGACATGTTAGTTTTGTTCTTATGCATTTTGTTCTTAGTTCAGTTGATGCTGCGTTATGTTTTTGATGTTAAAACATTTTGCTATGGTTGCATTTATTCGTTGACCTGTGTGATAGATAATAAGTTAAGTTTTTATAATTTTTTTAAGTTTTGGTGAATAATACTATGATAATGTAAAATTAGCACTGATTTGTTAGAGATATGTAGGAATATGTTAAGTTTTGTATTTAATTTTAGATAGTTTACGGTTGATAATATGGAATTTGTTAATGTTAACACACTTCATTCGCATGTAAAGATATCCTAAGTTTCTTGTTGTAGGAGTTATGTTCTTAGTTAAGGTTATGTTATGTTAGCTTAGCGTTATTGACGTTTAAACTTTATGTTAGCAAATATTCATCGATTTGAATGATAAGAAAAGTACAGAGGCATGATAAATTCTTTTTACTGGATAATGCTTAATACTCAAATTAGTTAAAATAACAGGTGATATATAATTTAAGAGGAATTTCACTAACGAAAATCTCATATATTTCAAACCGATAAAGAAAATGTTTTTGATGGTAAGTATGATATCTTTAATTTTATGGAATAAAAAAAAAAAACTGTTCGTGTTTTTTTTTTTTTTTTTTTTTGTAGGGGGGAAGAGGAACTTTTGATTTTTGACTTTCACATAAATGAATTATAAAAATCTTAATTTCAAGATATTTTAAATGTCTTTTGCATTAAAATACTTCAATTTAGTGTGGCAATAAATTTATTTTTAGAAACCTTATTTTAAAAAATGTTTTAATTTTTCTTCAAATTCGAGCTCCATCTCCAACCTAGTCCAACTAAGGTTTTCTGCTATTTAAAATTATTCAAGCACTTCTTCACGGCATTGAATTTTTACCTAAAAAAGCGCCCCGGAATAAAAATCTACCCATGTAACAGCTCTGACTCGGCTCGAATTTGACTCAGCTCCCGGATGCACAGTCTAACTAAGGATTCTGCACTATTTGAAAATTGCTTAGCAACGTCTTTTGGCAATAAATTTTCCATCAAAAAAATTTTTAGAAAAATTTATACCCAGAATCGAGCTCAGTTCCGGTTCCGGCTCGGATCCAGATCAACTAAGGTTTCGATATATTTAAAAATTTGTTTCAGTACGTCTTCTGGCATTAAATTTTTCACCTAAAAAATATTTTTTGAAAAAAATCATACCCAGGATCCAGCTCCTACTCCAACTCCAACTCCGGCTCCGGCTCCGACTTCGGCTCCGGTTCCAACTTCGGCTTCAGCTTTGGCTCCGGATCTGACAAATATTTCTGCACTATTTGAAAATTGTTCAGCACTTCCTTTATCAATAAATTTTCACCTTAAAAAATATTTTTCGAAAAGAATCATACTCCGCCTCTGACTCCACATCCGACTTTGACTCCGACTCCGACTCTGAATCCAGATCTGACTGAGGATTCTGCACAATTTTGAAAATTAGAAAGTTTCAACAATAATTTTCATCTAAGAAAAGTATTTCTTGAAAGAGATTTATACCCAGGATCCGGCTCCGAATCTGGATCCGGATCCGGATCCGTCTGAGGTTGCTGCAATATTTGAAATTTGTTCAGTACGTCTTATGGCAATAAATTTTTTAAAAAGAAAAGATTTTTTGAAAAAAATTTATTTCGAACTCCGGCTCCGACTCCGGCTCCG
>JABUQX010041159.1:25000-36057 GCA_015478945.1 Trachelipus rathkii | reverse complement strand
AAGTGTCTGTGCCCTCTCTACGAAGAAAACTTGCGCAAACATGCAACCAAAAACGAAACGTATGCAGAGGAGCATGACCAATCGGACAAGAAGCCAAGTCCCCCCCCCACCCAGCTCAACCCCTCATTACTCTCCAAGACGAGATCTCACAGTCAAAATCCACCGCGACCCCCCCCCCACCCCACCAATGTGGCATCTCGTCGTGTCGGGTTTCAATCCCCTGGGAAAGTCACAATCATGTCCCCTCACAAAACTCAGGCATTCATTTCCTATTATGCACCTTCTATTCGCTTAACCAAACTTACATTCCTTTCCTCAGATACTTCTATCACTGACTCGGTCCCGCGTTATTCGTTGTATCTCAACCGTCTTTCCAAACACACTCTCTCTATTCAATCACTATAACGGAATCACTAGCAATCAATCTTTCCAACGACCAAATCACCTTTAATATGTTCTATTTACTCCTTTCGCTACACCACACAACTCCCTTAATACGTTATTTCCTCATTTTATCAATTTTTCTCACACCTAATTACGCCCCTATGTCATAAGTTTATCAACTGAACAGGCTGCACCTTAGACTATACCTCTTATTTCATCCATACAAAAATTGATTATACATAAACACCTTAACAAGACATGCCCTCATCAAACCTAGCACCTCGAATTAGCCCTGTGTTCACCAAGGATTTTAACTCACCAGCTACCTTCCCACCTCTTCAACTTTATTACAGCCAGCATCATCCATTCCTTTTCATCCAAAATACCCTAAGTATTTAAACTCGGATACTGTTCCCAGTTATCACATCCAATGCAGTTCACATCTTCGACTCTTCCACCACCATCATCACCTTGCATAACTCTACATTTAATTTCAAATCCCCTTTTACCAACACCACAGCCAAACTCTTTACCATGGTAGAACAACTTACTTATCTTACTCTATTCACCACACAAAAGCAAATCATCTAAAACAATACGCAAGTACCCCTCCACTCTCAACCATATTTCCATCAGTCTAAACCCTCCTCAATACCCCAACCTCAAATTTTCTTTCAATCACCCCATTGCATTAATAATATACCATATTACCGGTATATTAAACCACGCATGAAGATATACACAACTCTGCCTCACTCCCTATTAATATTATTCATTCACTCTCTACATTTTATTTATTCTTTCACATGCCTTCACTATAGTATACATACTTTATTCATTTAGAAGCACATATAGCACATATATCATTAACCCCTGCCATAGAGCTTCCCTACTAAACCTGTCATATCTGTAGCAAGTCCATATAACCTATATACAGTTTCCTCTTCTTTTTCTTACTAATTTGCTTCAATGTAAAAATTTTATCAACAAATCTTCTACCACATCTAAATGCACCTCGTTCTTCATCAATCAACCTCTAAGTCATTCTCGCACTCTTTCAACCAAAATACAATACCAGTATATATATCTTCCCTACAACACTCAATTAACTAATTCCCATGTAGCTGCTACAGGGTTTCACTTTACAAGGGTATAATCACTGCTCTCCCCCAGTCCTAGGGAACTATACCCATAAACCCTTCGTTACACAACTTTCATATTCAGCCAATCATAATCTCACCTCCATTCTTGATCTATTCACCAGTAATTCCATCTACTACTACTACTATAATAATAATAATAATAATAAAATAATAATAATAATAATAAAATAATAATAATAATAATAATAATAAAATAATAATAATAATAATAATAATAATAATAATAATAATAATAATAATAATAATAATAATAATAATAATAATAATAATAATAATAATAATAATAATAATAATAATAATAATAATAATAAAATAATAATAATAATAATAATAATAATAATAATAAAATAATAATTATAATAATAATAATAAATAATAATATAATAATAATATATAATTAATTAGATAATACATCATAATAATAATCAATTATAATAGTTATAATAATAATATTAAAACTGTTTTGTTCAACAAGGAGAATTCACGTTAAGAAGAATCTCATCACCTAAATTTAATAAAAAGTTTATATAAAAGAAAGAGATCAGCAACGTCAAATGAAAAGGATAAAAAAAAATTTAGTAAAGAACGAATACTCTGAAAGAATGTTAGAAACTAGCCAGAGTTGTAGGATCTTGATCAAAGTTGGAAGTTGAATCTTGGATTCAGTTTTTTTTAAATTGGTATTGAGGAGAGTCGGAGTAGATATTGGTAAAAATGTAAAAAAGTAAATCATTTCTGGGTTTACATAAAAAAAAAAAAAAATAAGGAAATGGCAGTTTTGGGACTGCAAATGTAGATTGGAGAAAACATTTTTTATTTTTGGCACATTTTTTTATTACTCTTGTTAGGAATTATGATGGAACGGTTGTAGACTTCGGTCAAAATCCATAAAGAGAGCAACTGTATTTTATAGGTTTGTTATAGGTTACAAAAGTATGAAATAAATATGAAGTGATTGAATGTAACAAGTCAGTTTCTAATTGTGGAGATAGAATTATTTTTGGACTTTGTGATCTACACATTTCTTATGATACGGGTGTAACTTTATATGAGTCATTATGGTGTAAAGGTTAAATAAGAAGTTGATGACAAACAAACAAAAAAAAAAAAACAATCAGCTTTCTATACCACAGCGAAAGCAGTTAAAATAAACGAAGTGACTAAAAAGGTATATAAAAATTTCGTACAATGTAATGCTACTACACTACTAATACTACTTAAACTGTAGTGATGTTCATATCTATTATCCTACCAAACTCATTTTTCTCTCCCCAGTTCTTTGAACCCAGACTAAATTGCAAGACTCATTCTTACATATACTCTAACTGGTAAAGTCAGGAAATGTCTTCTATTTTTCCTACCTTGCTTTTTCAAACGCCGTGTGTCAGGTCACGTCGGCCTTTGTGAAAATGTAACTGATTTTCCCTAAATCTGATAAATTCTGCTAACTATTAGGCATTTTCACACACCAGGTAATACAAAAATAAAACAAAACAAATGGCCAAGCATTTTCCACTAAGTGGTAAAAACGGAATGTATCTAGCGATGCTTAGGATCACTGATAATTTTCAAAGCATTAAAAGAGACTTCAGAATCAGAATAAAACAAATTACCTTGTAATCTAGACATAAGATTTTATGTATTTTATTACCTGGAAACCAATCTCTGTCGGGTTCTATAAAGTAAAATCCATCAGAGACGAATGAAATTATTAGTTCATCCCCTTCTTCCGTTTTTTTTATTCAAGAACAGTTTCTCCCTACCTTGCCTAAAGCTTTTCCACATTCATATATGGCAAAGTCTTGCAAATTGCTGTTGAAAGGCACACTTTTGTTGAATCGACTTCAAGTCTATTAATATAATAATAATATATATATATATATATATATATATATTATATATAATATTATATATATTATTATATATATACTAAATATATAAGTATATATTTATATATATATATATTATATATATTTAAATATATATAAATATATATATATATACACACCATACTTTACTTTTCCAGATATATTATATATTATTAATATATAATATTATTATAATATATATTATATATATTTAGATATATATATATATATAAATATAATATATATATATATATATATATATATAATATAATATTATATATATATATCACACCCACTTTCTTTCTCGATACACTGGAAACAGAAAAGTAGTACAAGAATATGACGAAAGCCGAAAAGAACAGCCTTTACCACCCCTCTTTATTATATATATATTATATATTATAGTATAATATTATATATATTATATAATATATATATTATATATATTATAATATAATATAATATATATATATTATATATATATATATATATATATATATATATAATATATATATTCCCACCGCAGTAGATGGATCAATAAAAACAAATGTTCCCCTTTCACGACTCTACCTCAGGAAAACCACTCTTGGACTTGCTTCATATGTAACCCCCCAACCACTTTCGCACCTCCAAACAACTTAAACAATAATAACCTAACTATAAAAATTCTCCAAATTAACATAAATGTCTTGAACAACAAACATTCCGAAATTTCTGCCTTCCTCTATAAACATAGCATTGACATAGCTCTAATACAAAAGCTCACACACCACAAAAATACCGCAAGAACACCATTTTATGGATATGACTCCATTTATTCCGATACTCATCCAGAAAACCATACCCTATTATCACTAATTAAAAACAATCTATCCTACCATAACACCACAACCAAAACAATCAACTTATTAAATGATTCAATCCTTAACATCCTTTTACTAACCTCGTCAATATCATCTCCCACAACAAATATACATCCCCACTTAACATGCCAATATTGTCTGAACAATTACAAACCCAACTTAATCCCTATCAACACAATAAACAATTTAATAATAGTAGGCGACTTTAACTCCCATCACACAGCCTGGTTCAGAGAATATATCCTTCAAATAACCGAGGAATTCACCTTCTTGATGAACTTTAGACCTTAAATATATTAAACTACAACCACCTTCCCACCCGAATTCCTCACTAAACAAACCAAACTAAGACATCTCCCAACATCACTTTCTCCTCTCCATCTCTCTTTACCAACACTACATGGAATACAGAAATTGATCTCCCATCAGACCATGTCCCAATAATAGTCACATATAAAACAACCAAAAAATTCAACCTCAAAATTAGTACTACCTTTACAAACTACAAAAAAAACAAACTGGTAGAAATTCACCCAATACATCGAAAAACACCTTCCCCTATTAGAAATTAGTGATTTCCACTCGCTACATAAAGCCATATATAATTTCACCAAAGTAGTCCAAAAGGCTACAGAAAACACTACAATCCCTCATTAACACCTGAAATCTGTAACTTGATAAAACAAAGAAATACAATTTGACAACAAAAAACTTATTCTCCAGATCTGACTTCACAAATTAACTCTTTAAACACACAAATCTCCAATCTCATCTCCACAAAAAAAAAAAAAATTCAAAAAACACCTAGTTGATAGTATAGGAAGGCCGGAAGAAAAAAGAACATGGCAAGTAATAAAACGTCTCCATAACTCCCAAAACAACTCTCCACCCACAAACGAAGCTTTAAGAAAACAAAAAATATTCCTTTCCTTCCCCCAACCAGCACTGCAATATCCTTGCACAGCACTATACCAATATCTCCAACAAACCTACACACGCAAATATAATAGAAAAATAATACGCAAGCTAAAAAGGCGAAATAGGAAATCAACCTCAAGAAATAATTATTCTCATCAAAACCTTAAAGTAAACTCCGTCATAACCATGGAGATCACAATCGTCATCGTAGTTGCCTATCACATAAACCTTTTGCGACCTTCCGCTAATTATCACTCATTACAAATACTTCAACAATCCAAGTTTTTAACATATACCCTCCATATGAAAAAAAAGCAAATCATTACCAAATTAACATAACCCCAGAAACTAATCACCCAACCTCTACCTCGCTTCGTGCCAAACTAATAGAGAAGACATACCACCAAAATACCAACCAATTCACTATCCAAATCACCAACATGGCTTTAAAAAATCCATTTACCTCAACAGCCTAAAAATATCACGTAAATACTTCATAAACGGGATTAACAAAACCACCAATCCCATTAGAACAATACTCCTCGACTATATGACATCAATAAAACTTTGCAAAGCAACATTTCAAAATTATTCAAAAAAATCAAACCAACTTAAATAAGAATTACAACAAAAAAGAACTACAACTTCATATCAGACGTTCCCTGCCAACTATCCAGCCAAACTTCAAACCTTAAACTCTTTAATAAGAAATGGAGTCCCCCAAGAAACCATCCTATCTCCATTCCTGTTTAACCTCTTTACAGCTGATATCCCTACCCCCCTCAAACTCCCAATTCAAAACTAATAACCTACGCAGATGACATAACCATAACCATATCAGACCCCTCAGTACCCACTGCCACAAATCTCTCTCAAATTTACCTAAATCACCTAGAAGCTTGGTTATCTTCCAACAGAATGTCGGCCTCTGCCGAGAAATCATCTATAACCTTGATCACCACAGACAGACACCAATCATCCCTTCACCCACAAGTAACCCTAAATAACTCCATCATCCCCTTAAACAAAACACCTAAAATACTCGGAATAACCTTTGATACCCACTTCACCTTTACACCTCACATTCAAAACATCATAAGTACAGCAAACAAAAAATTAAATGTCCTACGAACTATCTCAACACAACTTCAGCAACGAAACAACCACACTATCAACTACATACAAACAATTCTCAAGAACTACAATCAACTGCAGGTCAACAGTCTGGTATCCTTTAACCTCATCTACTAACAAAATTAAATTCCAAAAAATACAAAATACTGCCCTACAAACAATCACAGGTTGCCTAAAACCACCCCTACCCAACACCTGCATGAGGAAACAAAAATTCTCCCCATTCAGGATCATCTGGATATGATAGGAACACAATTCTACGCCAAGACTCTTGACCCTACCCACCCATGCCATAACTACCTTCAAGAACACACTATACATCGTTTAAGATCCCCTCCCTCTTCTGCTGCCCTCTACTACGGCGAACTCTTTAGAACCATCCTCCCTCCCCCAAATAACACATCTCTCTCAAAACATATTCATACTCACTTTACACAGCAATACCTCAACAACCGCCCACAAAATCATCTGAAACCCAGCCCCCCCAAAAATAGAAAATAAAATATATTTACCCTGTCCCCTTTCAAAGCCAATTTGAGCTGCATTTTATCAGAGGCAACTAGAAGTGTGCAATGGTGATATGCGGAATTGCCACCAAGTTTTGCTGCAGTCCCAGATATCTAATAAATACATAATACAGTTTATACCTATAAACAATAAATACTACAAAGTATACTTGCATAATTATGTAATAACAAGCTTTCTTCCAGACTCATCTTTACAACGAAATCATCTTATTCGTGGATCTCCACCAATATGACGAGGTCTTTTCTCAGAGCATCGCAATTAGACGCTAATTGTGACGCCGATATAACTATAAAATAAAAAAAAAATAAAAAAAAAAAAAAGAGAAGTACTGAAATAAATAAATAAATAAAAAAAAATTGTTAATCTGTAGAAATGATCTATTTGGTTTAACATCGAATGAAATACTTAAGCAATTCCATAAGCTTAAGTGGTAAGTTACTTTCCTTAATATATCTCCTTCATCCTCTCCACAGACTAGGGGTGATGTGCATAATCTTCTTCTTCTTTATCATTCCTTATAATTTTCCCAAGAATGAGTAAGAGTGCCGACGAGCAATCGAGAAAATTCATGGTAACGTTACATGCTCTATATGTCTGAAGTTACTTCGGCATTCCGTTTACAAGTCATAAAAGAGCAGCCCAGCCTTACCCCCCCTCCTACCATATAATTCCGTGGAAACGTCATCGTCAGTCAGAAATCCCCTAATAGCTTCTCTTGCGGAACATGCGTGGACCCTCACTATTTGGTAAGATCGTCAATTGTAAGGTTCATCCCTTGCCCAGTGAGCCACAACCATACCCCTTCACAACACCCCGCCATTCACTCCTATTATACACCTTTTCTTCTCGCTCTACCAACTCACATTTCTCTCCTTCAAACATTCGTTTATACTCAATCCACTTTTTACGCGGATCTCCCACGAGCTGGATCCAGTTCTCTCATCCACACTCAGGCCTACATCTGCACTCAAACTTATACATCCGCTTAACTCTACACTATGACACCCTAAGAGCTGTCCTAACTCACGAACACATACCACATATAATCTTCTCTCGATAGAAATCCGATATACTTCTTATTCCAGATCATAATCTCACTACTATACAAATAACACAGTAACAACATCCACCTAGACCATATGTAAACCATTTTAGCTCGTCTCACATTCAGATCTTATCAGTTCCCACCTCTTTCCCATTCCGAAACAAACACCAACTCATATGCGTTCATATCCCCCTTACCTGCCATTCACAACCTTTCCCACTACACTCTGCATCGTCCGTACCCTTCTCATCCTACTAATTACCTCAACCCTAAAATACCTATTTCATCAACTCAACACTTTCCAGCAGACCACAAGACCTCACACACATACCGGATACGCCTCTCTCACCATCTTAACGTAACTTCACACAGAAGTTAGTGCTCGCTCACTCCACACCATAACCTTACTCTTATCACCTTCTTACTTCTCATACCCCTCCTTTCATAGCCTCACCCACGACCGACTTTCCACACCCTGCCATAACTCCGTCTTACCAATCACTACTACAACACCTACTTCCTTCACGCACTTCTATCCACTTCCAAATCACGAAACCATCCACAACTTGCATCCGCTACCTGTATCAACTAGGTCTATTACGGTGCGAGCCTCCACTCATCTTCCCATTTCCTCCACCCTCTTCTATCAAACACCATTCCTTTTCGCCAATCTCCCACTTCGAATCTCCTCTTTTTACATTCACCATCATCTCATATTATACTAAAATTGATCATAACAAGAGAGACATAACACCAACCTTGCCCTTTACCTCCGCTTATAATCCCTAAACCACATCTACCAGCTTTCACACCCCATTTTATCTTTACCCTCCATCGCTTTCTACTCTATATCAGTCTACTACCCGTTCTTTACTTTTTATATTCCATCTCAGCAAGTCCATTACACCACCTTAACACCATAATTTCACGTTAACGACCCTGAACCTCTAAAACTCTGCCATCCTATCTTAACTTCATATCCATACGCCCTGTTTGCACTCCATCAAAACTAAATTACAATTTATTCTCTTCTTCTCCCTCAATTTTCTCACATCAATTTGTTTCAATGTAAAACAGAACATCCACCACAATCCTCTAACCACTCTAAACGCCCTTGCATTATATCATATATATTATATATATTTATATCATATATATAATCTATTATAAAATATACTATATATTATAAATAATAAATATAATATATCCTTATTATACACTATTCTTCAGTATTTACCCAATACTCTTGGTACTATAACGTACGATATGTCAATAGATCTCCTACATTCATATTCACTCTTTTACTATATCCTCTTCATAATTCAGTCCACTTCATTAATTCATTATATACTCTATACACCCTTCTATTACTAGTGAATCCTCTCCTATATCAATTAGCTTCATATATTCATAATCTACTACTACAAAGTACTATATAGATATCACGTTATAACCTGACTCGCCTCATTGTCGATTAGTCACTACTGAACATACCTTTACTAACTTTCTAATTGATCAGTCTCCTCACTCTACTTATATTTATTATATCACGGCTCGATGTATCTTTATACGACGACGCTTATTATACCTTAGTGACTCTTACAATCTTAATGCTCTTAATAAATTCATCTCTACATTAATCGTTAGATTATATATATTATTTTTTATTACATATCTACTTATCTATTTCATCTATGTCTCACTCTACTGTAATTTCATTATTATTATTAACCATTATCTTACTCTTATTATTAATTATAATTATCAATACATATCGTATCACTCATCTTTTAATATTGAACCATTAAATCAATGCTTTATTTCTTAGAGCACATATTAAATATCACAACTCCATTGCCTTTATATATACTCAATCTCCTTTAAGCGAATTATAAACTCTCTTATGTAATAATTCAATAGTACGTATAATTCTCTCTGAGACTCTACTATCTTCTCACAATCTTCTGTAAACTAATAAGCCTACTACATCCCAATAATTACTATAAACAATAAAATCACAAAATAACCATGTAACATTATATCTGTGTTTATCAACACCCAAAAACAGTATCTTAAAGATTACGAGTCAATTAAATGTTTCTTATTTTATATTGAACATCAAGCATTTATTAAGAGCTTACTGTTAATATAATATGACTATCTAAGCACTTAAGAAACATGACAACTTGACATTAATTAAATTTTTCGGTCTATATTTTATCATAGCGCCTACTACTTTAAATAATTACTATCTAACACACTGAATATTATTGTTGCATACCGAAGAAGATCCACTCTCTTATTACCCTTATCACATACATATTCTAAATATTAACTAACGAATTTTCACCTACAGCCTTAATAACACTTGTGATCACCTTTTATTTAAGCATCGTCTTAATATACTCACAGTTGAATTTCGAATACGCAATCTCACTACATCCATAACCATCACTTAGTAATAAAACATAACTTAACAGAGATACATTATACACTTTTACACATAACTAAGTCACAAATTAGCTTTTCATATATGAATGCTCACAATATTTATGTAAGAAAAGGGATTTTTTATCACTGAGAAGTATTAAGATCCTTATTAAGGGACAAATTTTCCCTAGGTAAATTTAAAAAAAATTCTATAATCAAAGTTTTGTTAGAATTAAATTCCACACTTTTAAAACACACTGGTGAGCTTCTTAAATATTAAAAAATCTTTAAGAATTTTTTTTCTTGCATAATTTCAATTAAATTTTAAATAACACTTTTACGCAAAATTTTATATCCAAATACACACTCACCCTTCTGTCTTCTATTGTAAGCATAAGTGTACCTCAGTTTTTCAGATTCTTTTCCCCGTTCCTGTCATCTATCATTACACTCCTGTTCTCCTCCACGCCTGTTTTCTCTCCCATATAAGGCATCATCCAGCCACTTTCCATATAATAGTGGATATATTAGCCTCATCAGAATCGTGTTCTTGCATGCTCTCTCTCTCAATATTAAACAACAACATGTGGTGGACATTATCTCCATGAAAAACAACATGTCTCTTATACTGAATCCAATTATTCTTCTGTCCATCACACCAACCTCCTAATTCTAACATTAGCATAATCACATCCTCTATGCCTCTTTGATATGAAAACTACCT
>JABUQX010041159.1:0-22500 GCA_015478945.1 Trachelipus rathkii | reverse complement strand
GTGCTTACGAACGTAAAAAATTGCTCGACTTTTAACGCGTTTTTGTAACAGGCGCAAAATCGGTAAAAAATTGCCTACCAAACGTAAGAATTTCCTTAATTCTTAATTGCTATTTCTATATGCCGAATTTCACGGCGGAGCCCGTTTTAATTATGAATATTTTCGTTCAATAAAATCAGCTTAAATCTTAAATTTCATTCAACGTAGATAAACTCCACACAATAGTTGATCCAATTTTTTTGTAATATAAACATTTTCTATTTTTTTATTTCTTTTATCCGAAATCGACAGCCCATAACAGCTGATTCAAATTGTTTGCAAAACAAAGTAAACCTCGTAAGAAAACGTGTTCATTTTTGCACCAAATTCAGGCAATTAGTACAGGCAATCAGGGGTTGGCAAAGAAGTCTTATGGATATTAAGTGTTAGTTTAAGTGTTCGTATATAAAAGATCCAAATTTTTAATCTCACCTTAGAAGCATTTTCGAAGAATGGAGAACTTTTTTGAAGAACATATACGTGCCTATTGAGCGTCATAGTGATCTCTACAGCTAAATTCTCTGGTGAGAGATGGGGAGATTAGTTCGAAAGGAAATGTCCATGTGTTGAAGGCTCGCATCTTTAAGTGTAAAAGTTGACCCCCCCCATACTTATCATGTTACAGTGCACTATATATTGTAACATCTGGACCTCAAGTTCATGGTATGCTTTCTTCTATACATTAAGAAACTGCGATTGAGTTGTTGTTAATAAAGATATAAGAAGAACTTGCATTTTGGAAAGTTTTTGTTTAAGATGTTCCTAATCTTGAAAGTGAAGATCATTGGAAAGCGGTCCAATAGGAAGCCGAGCATAAACAGGATGTTTAGAACATCAAATGCAGTAGTTTAAGGGCGACTTTTATGGAGAAACGAGAAAACAAGTTTATCAAAAAGGTCTGGGGGATTAAAGGCTAAAGCTGAAAATTTACGGAGAAAGGTGATTCTTCATGAAAAACTTCCAATCAGAACAAATAAACAAAATTAATAATAAAGGCTTAAACTAGAAAATTTAGGGAGAAAGGTGATTTCTTCATGGAAAACTTCATCAAACAAATAACAAAGGCTTGGTATGCGGGATTAGAACCGCAATTTTATGATTAAAGGAGATAAAAATAAAGAAATTAAGTTCCAATAAATATGGCTTTGCGTAAATAGAATAGCAAGTTCCACTACATACCTTTACATGACTAATTTCTAAGTTCTATCTCCCTTAATCATAATTGTAATAATATGACTTTCTCCTACGTATGCAATTTTAGTATTTCTTTTCTTGTAATATAGACCGTTTCGTTTTTGTTCATGTCATTCGCTTACGCCCATACACATATCACAGCATAGCACATAAGTTCTTTTCCGGTTCACACTTGCTGGAAAGTCAGGGGAAAAATCAGTCAGGGAAGTGGTCAGGAAACGTTTTAAGATATACTGAAAAAAAAGTCAGGGAAATTCCAAAAAAAAGTCCAGGGAATTTTAAAATTTCAAACATTAACAATACATATTTTTATATATTTTTTTCCTTTTGAAAAATTGTGGAATGAGAGATGTATTGATAGATGATGAAAAGTAAGCGAGATCGACATTCCATAATCTAACTTCTATCTTGGTATCTTTCTTTTGTATTGCACTATACCTACTATTCCTCCTATTCTTCCGTAAGGCTCTGTTTCCAATTCATCCTTCCGATATATATTATGATATTGGATGTGTTTTAGACTGTCATGACTTATGAATTTAATCTGTTCTATATCTTTATTCTTTTAGGATTTATAAAGTTGACTGCCCGTTGGTTTCATGTAATTGGAATTTTTTGTGCAATTGACAGCCTTCTGTTACTTGAAATTACATTTGGATACTAAAGTCTTCTGTTCAAACCAAAGATTTATTTCTAAAATGCAAACTGGCTTTTTTAAATGCTTTCTTAGAATGTGTATCATTTTTACGAAAGTTCCAAACGTCAGACCCACTTGGTCCAGTCCTGTCACACGAGTACAAAAGTCTTGCACTAAATATTATGGAAAGATTCTTAAGTCCAGTAAAATGCCTTCTACAACAACTAAGTTTTTTGTATTATATTTACAAAGACAAAAAATTTGCTGTGATAGAGCGTATTATCTTGGATTTCAGACAAAAAAACTGCTCAAAGAAGTCACTTCGAATGAAGTAACATCCTAAATTCAAAACTTGGGGAATGCCGACTGTGCTAATCAAAAGCCAGAAACCAATATTAGAAAGATGCCCTGAAGTAAAGCCTGTACAAGGCTCTCATCATGGATTCTAGTATAATTTCATCAGCCGAAACAAGAAACAAGATTTGCTTTATTTGCTATAGATTACCAAATAATCGAATCACAGATTTCTGTTGCTGAGAAAGCAAAGGCACAATACACTCTACTTGCAGTGAAGCCCATTCTACCCTTGAATTTAAAATTCAAAATATTTTTATGTGATTGTCCTTCTAAGAGACTTGTTATACGAATTGTGGCAAATTATTAAATTAGGACTGATCTTTCCATGAAAATGCACAGTGCAAGGAGTTTTCTGTATATAAGCAATTTTAGTGAAGATCTAAAAGACATAGTCTGATTTGTATAAGAACATGTGCCCATCTATAAGATTCAGAAAGTATTCATAAAGTTCCTATCACTCAATTAATGTTGACAAATGTAAGACTTGCTTTACCAGCTAATAATACCTCTCATGCAAGAGATCAAAACAGAACCAAAAAAAGAAGATATAAAAAACGTTGAAAAAAGAAGAATACTATTACAGATCAATAAACTTGAAAAGCAGAGAAAGATTTTAAAACAAAGCTTTAACAGAAGAAGACGCTATAAAATCAAAAAAATTCAGATTCTAGGAAGAAAAAATTTAAACCTAAATCTCCCCATTTAGAACATTTGTGATCACAGGGACGTTATTCACCTAGCTATTAATGTAAGCTTTAATTTAATTTCTTTTGTATAAATAAAGCTGTTACTTTGTTGAAAATAAAAAGAAGCCGTTGGACGGTATAGGAAGAAGGTCGTTTACTAAAAAAAAAATATTTTTTAAATCATCCATGATGATGAATAATTTTAATTAAAGTAAATTTTTCAATAATTTAATGGTATGAACCGAATAAAGATAGCTGCAATAATATTAATTAATATTTTATATATACAAAATAACGAACACGCTGTCAGGGAAATTAGGATATTGGTCAGGGATACAGGAAAGTCAGAGGAATTCAAATTCAAATTTCAGTGTGAACCCGTGGTTTAACGGCCACGATTTCGTGCTAGGTTCACTTTTGTTTTTTAAACAGTTGGAATCAGCTGTTTTGATGGAGCCTAAGAAATAAAATAACAGGAAATAAAAAAAACAACTGATTTTTTTTAAATAAAGGATCAACTATTTGTGATGAGTTTATCCATTGAAGAAATTAATTTAAGCTTGATTTTATTGAATGAACATTCACCAAGCCGCCATTTTGTTTGTTTACATTTTCGTAAGAACGTGCTTAAATTCGGCAAGCACTGGCAATAGCAACTTAACAGATAAAAAAATTCCTTACGATTGGTGAGCATTTCTTAATTTTTTCGCTAAGTTTGACAAAAACAACGCAAAACGAGCATTTCTTACCTTGTAAGCACAAAGACAGAAAAAGAACAACGATTATAGACTTAATTCCATTTTTCGTCTTGAGTAAAAATTATTCTAAGTCCAGTGCGGGTATTTTGAAGGGTATTATTGTTTGGGGTATTTGGAGGGTAAAATAACAATTATAGGAAAAAAGAATAAATTAGTAATTCCATATTATTATATATATATATATATATATATATTATATATATATATATATATATTATATATATATATATATATATATATATATATAATATTTATATATATATATATTATTATTATATTATAATATATATAATATTATATATTATTATATATTTATATATATATATATAATATATTATTATATAATATATATATAAATTATATATATATATAATATAGGACCTTATATATAATAGTATTATATATATATACCTATCCTGTTTTACGACTCCGTCGTTTTGAATTTTTTTAATTTTTTTTATATATATTCTATATATGATCCATAACAAAATTTCAGTGGTTACGAACATGATTCAAAAATATATAGGAACCTTTCCGTTACATAGATCAGTTTATATTTTTTTTTTTTTTTTTTTTTACTTAAAGATACCCAAGGTAAACTGCAAAGATCAGAGTCGGGTCTCTCGGCCTTCCGGGAACGACAGGGTAACTATTTCCCCCCCTCCGGAGTCTCCGGAACCACCGCTCTTTGGTATTTTGGTTTCGGGGTTCCTCCGCCCTCCCTACGGGTATGGAAAACGTTCCACCCTCTGTCACCCGTCGGCTCACCCCCTAATTTTTTTTTTTAGTAATTTTTTTTTTTACATTTTTATAATACGCCTTATACGCTGACTCCAAATATTCAATTGTTTTTGCTGCACCTTGAAATATTTTTAGATATTTTAATGCTGATAATATTGTTTGTATTTTTTTTTTTTTTTTTTTTTTCTTTTTATACAATTAACAATTTCATCAACGCTATGCCAAATCATGTAATTGGTTCTTCTGTAATGTCTACTTTTCGAGAATATTTCATTTTAAAAAAAATATTTACAAAAATGTATTTTTAAAAATTATTTAAAAATACTTCAAATTTTGAATCGTTCTTTTACCACTGAAATTCATTGTTGATATCATATAGTAGCACTTATTAAAAAAAAAACAAAAAAAATTAAACTGACGGAGTCGTAAAACAGAATAAGATATATATATAGATATACTATATATATAATATATATATATATATATTTTAATATATATTTATATTATACTTAGATATAAATAATATATAAATTATAAGATATATTATATATATATATATATATATATTATAAATATAATAATATATATATATATAGTATATAATATATATATATAGATATATATATACATATATATATATATAATATATATATATAAGATATATATATATATATATTGTTAGAGGGTAATTTTTCCTTTAGAGATATTTTCGTCACAAGGTGGTATTATCTCATTAGCCTTTCTTCGCAACACTGTTTATAGCCAGAATCTTACGTTTGAAATTTTACAGCATGGAGGCAGCAATGGTGTTTTAGTTGTTATTTGTGCACTTTTGAAGATGACATTTGTATAATTTCCGGTCTGTAATGATAATAGCAGTTTTTTGCAATTATTTAGACTATTGTAAATTTATTTTTAAAGTAAAGTTGCAAAAAATGTAATTACGAGTATCGCATAAGCAAAATAGTATTTTATTTTAGGTATAAAATTAGAGATACGAAGACGTTGCCGAAGAAAGGAATATCTTTTAGGTATTACCCACTTTTATGTGGGTAACAAAGTTCGAACCAAAAGATTTTTTTTTACTTTTTTTGCAAAAGCTATTTTACAAAATTTGTTTAAACGGAGTATGGAACTCTCTCTCTCTCTCTCTCTCTTCTATATAGTATATATATATATATAATTTTATATATTAATATATTATAATATATATATATAATATATAATAATATATATATATAGTATATATAATATAATATATATATATATATAGAAATCATGTGTCTACCTAGTTCGGCCCTTTCATAATACATTAGGTTAGGGCAAACATGTGGCATTTCATAATCTATTAGGTGTAGATGCAAACTTGGAGTTCCATAACATTAGGTTAGGTATACTTTGGAGCTTCCATGATCCATTAGGTTAGGGCTTTGTGGGATTACATAATCCATTAGGTTATGGCTACTTGGGGGGCTTACATAATCATTAGTTAGGGCCTACTTGGGCTATTAAGTATAAGTAGGATAAAGTTTTGCTTAGGTAGACACAATTAATAGTATATATAATATAATTATATTATATATATATATATATATATTATATAACTAATATTTATAATATAACTATTATATAGAATATATATATATAATATACGAATTTATATAAACTCGAAATATCGATATAGTTCGATATATCGAATATCGAACCTCAGACGATATTAACATTTACCAGATATATATATATATATATTATATATATAGATATATATATAATATATAATTATATATATATATATATATATATATATATTATATATATATAAAAATTTTAAAAATTATTTTATTTTTTATAAACGTAATGAATCTTAATCGGCGAGCAATTATGGGCCTGGGCACCGTTGATGAAGCAAAATACTACAAATAACAATGCATTATATATATATACACACACACATATAAGTATATATATATATTATTATTATATATATATAATTAAAATTATTATTATATATATATATATATATATATAATATATATTATATATAGCCATTTAATAGGAATAAAATATCTATCGTCGGCAAAATTTCGGATATCGGTATCGCATTCTTGGTAGGGAAAAAAATGTGGAGTACTTGTTATCAGGTATTCAGGTACAGACGAAATTTTGGTATCGGTGAACACTATATATACTTATACTAAAAAGATCCTACAATTCAAATAAGCAATTATTTAAATCTTTAAAAAAGAAGAACTTCTAAATGATATCCGTAATGGGATAAACATCATTAAGGTAATTTTAGTTGAAAAGAAGTAAGCAAATTAGCAAGCCCATATCAAAGTTTAATACTGTATATGCAGTAAATAATAAATAATACTCAAGAGTTATAGATTAAATAGCAAAACAAAATATTATAAAGCAAATTTCAAAGATATTTTAATTATATCGCAAAATTAATTTTAATTTTACTTGGCTACAAATCTTCTCTAAAAATTTTAATAGAACAATAACTATAAAAATTGTTTTTATTTACATATAAAGTTGTCCAATTTTTGAAAAATATTCCAATAAAAGATTTAACTGACCTTCCAATACAATTTTTTTTATTCCATAAAGAAATATTTCCATGAAATTTTTTTGTTCAAAACTTTAATAATTCACATTTTTTGAAGTTATGAATGCGATTCTCATATAAATACATAATTATTATAGAAATGTGTAGCTATATCATTCAAGTATTGGTTCAATACCTGTATTATTAAAAACTCAAGATCAGGACTATAGTCTAGAAGACTTAAATATTTCCTGGAATATAATATCTCATCAACTGTATGTACCTAAAAGAAATAATGTCGGATTCATTCTTAATGCCTTAAATCTACCCTAAAAATACTTTCATTTTAGACTTTGAATCACTAAGAAAACATTTGAATTCCAAAAGTATTTCACATTGCAAAATAAAAATGCTTTTAAATAATAGTAATTGGCTTCTATGATAAATTAAGAATGCATAAAACAAGGGCTGAGGATGGGGCAGCCATTATAATATACCCATGTACGGTTTCCTATTTTATAATGTTCTAAGCTGTCTATAAGGTGTCAGATATTTAGCAAGCAATGAGATGCAGTCTTAATGTGAGCTATAAAGTCTTTAGCTATTTATGTTCATACAGTAGGCTATATTCTAATAGACACAATTCTTTCTCATGCCCATAGTCATAAGTGTTCAATTCCTTATCTTGATTAGATATAGAGTAAACAACAATTAGGTTTCCCAATATTTAAATTTTGATGTTAAGGTATCCATTATGTAGTAATTCTAAAACAAAAAAATGACCATGGTATGTTTCACTGATCATGTGTCCCTTTTGAGTGATAATATTCATTTTTTAATAATAAAATGGCCATTTTTAAGTGATACAAATATCATACAGTAAATTTTTAGCCCAATTTATCATGTTTTTAGTAAAATTAAATTTCCAGTCTATACTTTTAATAAGGACAAAATACTAGCAGGATCTGGATGAGTCGCATATAATTATTGCACAGACACCTTTATAGATCAGTTATAAAAACATTCAATTGTAATTTTTACACAGCAACTTAACACTTTGACTGCCATGTCTCACATATATGTGCGATCGTGATATTTCATTTGCGCCTCGTCGCACATATTTGTGCGACACAGTGACTTCGTTTGAGGCCTCGTCGCACAAATCTGAGACAATACATGCAATTATATATGCTCAAAAGATAGCGTGGCCGCTAAGGAAACTTTTGATATTTTGCCGTCGGTGTTACGTTCTAGTTTTTTTTTACCTAACTTTTAAATATTAAAATGGAATTACTTTATATTTTATATTTATATAATTTAATATTTATTATAAAATTTTATATAATATTATATTTATTATTTTTTTAATATATAACATAAAATATAGTTAAATATATATAAAGACATTAATATACATACATATAGTATTAATATGCAATATATATATTATAAATAAATTATTAATTATTAATTATATATATATATATATATTATATTATATATTATATATAATATATCTAAGCATATGAATCCAGTACCGCACGGACCAGTTAGGTGTTACACTTTTTTTTTTTTTTTTTTTTTTTTTTATTAGATTGAATATTATTATATTTTATGATTACCTCTGAAATATTTATAACTTTGCGTATAGCTCTAAATATAAAAAACATTAGAATAGACTGTCACACATGTATGTGGCGCAGCCTGTCGCACACATGTTCACATGTCGCACATATATTGCGATGATCGCACATATATAACACGGGCTGCTGTAAATAAAAAAAAAAAAATAAAATTAAATATCTCGGTAAATACTTTGTACTTTTACGAATTTCATTCATAATCAATAACCTATATAAAAATTGCAAAATCTTAACTGCCTCCGGGATGAAGTTTTACATTTACCCTGGTTTATTCAATAATAAAGATTGATTAACATAACTTACTTTACTTAAGCAATAAAGAAAATGATGAAGATATGTGGAGAAAGCATAGTCATACAAAAATTTAAAAAAAAAAAAAAAAAAAAAAGCATTCAACTGCCAACAATCCAACAAATGTCCTTTTTTTAATATATTATAGCCTAAATACCTGCATCTGTCAACTGTGAAATTTTGAATCCTTTCTAATCATAAGGGTTAAAAAAATTACAAGAGAATCATCTTTCCAGGGCCCTAAAAATATTGCTAATCACATCACACCAAGAATATTTGTCACTTTGAACACATTTAATTACACATTTAAAAATAAAATAAGTTAAACAAGCTTTCACTATTCCTATATATATATAATATGTATATTATAAACATCACCATTGTGATATGAACTTAGGTAGACTAAAGCATAGGTTACATTACTAATTATTGTAAGATGTTTTGTTTTTAATTTAAGAAATGATAAAGAGATAAGTATAACATACTGATAAGAATTTCACAAAAAAATAAAAAAAAAAAATAATAATAATATTAAACACTTTCCCCAATGCAAAAACCTTAACATAAGATGCTAAAGTAAAAATAACTGTTACTATGCAGTGCCTTTTATTCTCGTCATCAGCTGCCGAACGTAGCACCCTCAAGGACAGCGAAGCACGGACTGGCCGAGTGATTTTTCTGGCCGAATTGGCTCTGTACCTAATTTGATAAAATGCATTATGCCATCACATGCAGAATATTGTAAATATTTTATATTTACATATTTTATATTTTATGTAAAATATTTTATATCTCTTTCTAAAAAGTAAGACTTGTTACCATAGCAAACAAACAAAAGAACACATATACATGATTTTATACACCATGATTGTACGAGTAAAAAAATTATCAACAAGTACACTACGGCAACACAAATATCAATTTACGAATAAATACAATGAAGAAGAATTGTACAATTAGCAATTATTAACAAGCACAAACTACTACTAATATGGCACAGATAAGCAACCGAATAAAAACTATAATCAGTGAATCACGTACAGGCATCTGAATCTAAATTTATCAAATACGTGAGTTTCGGAATATATATTATATATATATAATCATTACCAAAGCAGCAAATTATACTTAAAGAGGAAGTAAAATTTGTGTTTGTAAAGAATCAGTATAAAAATTACTCTCTCCAGTCAAAAGTTCAGGTAAGATTTTCTCTATCTTAATAATAATAATAATTAATAATAATAATAATAATAATAATAATAATAATAATAATAATAATAATAATAATAATAATAATAATAATTAATAATAATGTATTATAGTAATATAATAATTATATATCAATAATAATAAATCTTAAACTACAATGATTTTTGACTGCTCACTTCAGTTTAAATTATTTTCATGAATAAATTTTTAAGAATGCACATCATGGACATCCATGTTATTTTATAATAAATATTTACCTCTTCTATTAACTTCAGGTCCGATTCCATATTCTTGAACCCTTTTATGCTCTAGACTAGTGATGTACTAAGTCCAGTTTTTAGGGCCAACTCTGAGCCTGAATAGAGATTTTATGCAGAGTTCGAGTCCAAACCAAGTTCAAAAAGAAAAGCAAGTTGTTGCTTCTCCTAGTAGTAATATAATTATAATAAGTTTTTGTATCCGATATTTTTTTTTTTATTGACTCATTATATTATTCCTATATATATAGATATATTATATTATTTATTATTATATTAATTATTTATTCATATTAATTATTATTTTTTACATCACAAAGAGTGGAAAATGTGAATTAATATTTGGGTAGTTGATATTGTTAAATATTCCGTATATAAACCTAAAAACAAAGAATTTATTACTGCTCAATCAATAATAATAAATATGCAGTATACTGCAATTATAGATGATGTTAAGTATGGTAAACATTTCCTCTTATCTTATTCAAATTAGCACCAATAGAAATTAATACTAATAGTGTTCACTAATTTCCGCGATCATAAACCACACCGGAGATCTGTTGAAGCGAATGTGGAGTCCTTCAGAGTTAGCCATTCCAAATCAAAGTGTCCTTAAATCTTTTCTTAAGATGAATACTATGATCTTTTTAGGAATGACATCCACTAGTTTTCAATATCTATGTTCTATTGCGTTGATTGTGTTCTTTGGGTTTCTGATGAAGATCTTCATGTTTTTGCTATTGCTTAAACAAAGGAAATTTGTTTTCTTCATTCTACTTCTTATACATGATTCTCCTCATGTAACCATGCATAAGAAGGAATTCAAATACAGCTTTACAAATAAGTCTTATTATATTTTGACTAATAATTAGCTTGAAATGCAAATGTTTAAACTGTATATTAAGGTAAAGCAGAAATACCCGTGGAACTCTTAAAATATTTCGGAAATAAGAATTGGAGGAAGATGGAGGAATTATACTATTGCATTTTCATAAAACAATTGAGAGGTCAAGATATAGATTTCATTATTGACCTCACTCCAAAGATCATATGTATTCATCCTTTGATAACTGAGATCACAACCTCATGGAATTTGACTGATTCTGTATTTAGTCTCCTGTTGTGTAGAAAAGTGTACATATTTTATAGGAGTTGAAGTCTTATATCAATTATTCTTTAACAAAACAAAATAATAAAAATAATTGGATTTATCCTCTTACATTATTGGATTGTCAAAATATGATTCACTAACGAAATCTTTATTTATTAAATATTTATATCTAGGATTTGTATCTGAATTATGTTATTAGGTATGGTTAGGTTGAAAAAATATATAGTAAGACTTGGCATCGTCTCAAATAGTTATTGTTATCTCTCTTAATCAATTATAACTTGTTTATTTATTTTCGTAATTTACAGTTTAAAAGGTACTGATTTATAATGAATAACATTAGCACCTATTATTCTAAGTCTCAATGAAGTTTTAGAGAAAAATCTCTATCTCTTTCAATACTCACTTATATACTGTAATATTTACTCTGGAATTTTAAAATTTTATCTCAGTAATCTAAACTGTCATTCTTGAAGTAGCTTACTGTAGAATATTTGAATCTATAACTATATGCATATACAGATTTTCTTTTATTATTTTATAGCCAACTACCAAGCTACTATTTTTTGCAATTTCTTGTTGTACTTTGCAAAATATAATTTACAGGATGATATAAAAAATATAAGATTATATTCAATTCTTTATTTGACTCAAATTATATTTTTAGGGTTATTATATATTTAATATATCTCTGAATAATTAATATGTTATCATTTATAATTTCATTTAATTCAATGACTGTAGTTAAAAACGTCTTGAGCACATCGATTGATTTAACAGTGCAACAGTGGGTTCTTGTATTATGTATACCTGTTACATTAAAGTATTCAAACACTACATTTTAATAATATTCAATAGTAAAAGATAGGCAAATTATCATGAAATACAGCATAACGGCATTTTCATCCATCTGTTTATGCTTGGGATCCGTGATCCTGATCAAGATTGTTTAGTATGTGATAAACATGATAGACTTTAGAACAAATTGAATTGACTAGATCTAGTCTTTATTTCAGTGATTCACTCGGTACTGTTATAATATCTCAGTGAGAAACTTCAATCAAATACGCGTTATTTAAACATCTATATTTGTTACGAATTGCGTTAAATTGAGCGATTCTCAACAATGATGTTATCTAAATCCTAATATTTTTTATATTGATTTAGGTTATGTTCTCATTAAAACATATTTTTGGTCATCAGTATGAATATTTATCCGCAAATTATGTTCTATTCTGGACTGATTGATTGTATAATAATTATTCTCGCTGGACACCATTAGAGCTTTTTCTGCAATCTCTTATTTTTTTTATTTTCTTAGAAAAGTAGACTTTATATTTGCCAAATTCCTAATTATTTTAGCTTACATAAATATACACCTGGGCGCCATTTTTGTACTTTTATGGTGTAGTAGAGCATAGCGTTCTAGCACACTGTTACATATTGGTTGGACTCTTGTCACTGCACTCTCGGGAAGTTTTGAACTTAGAGAATCCACCTGGAGTTTTATTCAATTCCCGGACAGAGCTCTGGATTCATTCTTTGTTGGGACATGTTAACATATATTTTGAAGCTATCAAAAGGATTTACTGTAGTTTATTGAATTATAATAAGTTAGATTTACCTTAACCATTGTGGACTAAAATATAATAATATTATTGATTATTATTCATTATTATTATTATGTGATTATTATTACTTATTATTATTATTTTATTATGTGATTATAATTTATATTATAATTTATTTTATCTTATTTATTATTACCTCATTATTATTATTATTATAATGATGTGTATATTATATTATTATTATTCTTTTTCATCAAAGTAGTTTCTACGTTTTTCTGTAAATCTATTTTAAAAAGTGATAATCCCTGGTTGTTTACACTTAGCAGAAACATTTTTACCTCTTTCAATGGTTTGCTTTTCTTTCTAGTATCGAGAAGTCTTTGCGATATTTATATGATCAGCTGAAAATGGGCTGAACGCTTATGGAGATAAATAGGTAATGTCTACCTGATTTAATATTATATAATTTGATTTTCAGAGTGAAGTTTTTAATTCATTGTTCTTTCAAGTTCAGTGTGAATAAAATAGTTAACTTGGGTCTCATTGTTATTATATTAATATATCCTTTCTGATGTGTTTTTAGTTATTTATTACTATATTGGATAGTTAAAAGATATGTAATTCATTAGTTATCTTCTGTATTTAATATTTTATCTATTAGTAATGTTTTTTTTATTTTCCAAAATTTTTTTTTATGTAACCACCATAAGTAACAAAACAAAACAAGTACAAAGTAATTAATGCTTCTTATTCATTATAGTAATTATATTTTTGTTTCTTTTTATTATATTCCTCTAAGTGACCATTTAACAGGATAATGTGATAAAATGACTTCAGGATGAGGTACTTTGTAGGGAAGTTATTATTTCTGTGCTATCGACCAAACTGAGTTGAATGGACTCAGAATCAGTTTACAATATATATTATATATATATATATATTAATATATATATAATATATATATAGTATATTAATATTATATAAATATAATTAATATATAATATTTAAACTATGTATTTAATATAGGAGTGTAATATGATTGATTATTGCTATATTACTTAAGGGAATGTTTATTGAGGGAGGTATATATATAGTAAGTATAGTGATAGTATATAAATATTATATAGGTATATGTGAATAATGTATCATACTATTATATATATATAATAATATAATATTTATTAGAATTCATCATGATCACAACTTCCTCCCTTTCCCCATAGTTGGGGGTGAGATGCGGCAACATACAATCCGTGTAGAGCGAAAGTAGTAGAATACGAGTAGCCCTAAGTCGTAACTTAGCCCACCACTCCATACCATCCCTTCATACTCTGAAATGAGAGCTCGTTGCAATATAATAAAAGATCCGCAGTAGTGATTACACCAAGACTGCGCGGACCATTACATGTGGAAATCTTAGTCAATTGGCGGCTCAGGCCTTTTGCAGGCCCGCAACCTACTGTAGTACACAAAATACATGCACCTTCACTCCTATAATGAATCCTTATCTCTGCGTCTCTGGCCACACTTACATTCCTTTCCATCAGACATTCCTTTACTGTTCTTAATTCACTTTTTTTCTTCGAGTCTCCCAGCACACTCGACCACTATACATACTTAGAACACATAGCGCCTACTAACATCGCATTCGCTTTTTCAAATGACCAAACCGTCTTAATTACACATTGTTTTTTATTTAATTATTTTTCTTTCCCATTTATTTTTCTTTAATACAGGGAACTGGTTTGGGCTGTTTCAAAAAGGACTTAGCTGCCTTCAGACTTTAGTCCCTTTGGTATCCACTAAGGATTAATTGCACCAGTCACTTTTCTACCATTCACAACTTTGCTACTACACTCTTCATCATCCGTAATCTTTTCATCTAATATGTATCCCAAATATTTTAATTCAGGATACTTGCTCCAATTGTCACCATCCAACTTGACTTCCAACTGTGGCTATCCATCACCCGACTACCATCACCTTACTATATCTACATTTACTTTAAACCCCCCTGCATATTAACAATACAAATCTTTTCCAAATCATTGTTCTGATTTCTCCAAACTTTCTTCAAATTCAAGAAAACACTCCCAATGCAGTCTCACTATCCACCATAAGAAACATAAGTTTCCCATACACTCCTAGTGCCATGTTTCCATTAGTCTAACACCTGTCCCCGTAATTTTCACCCCTACTTTTCAACTTTTCATCACAGACCATCTATAATGTCTAGATTTAGAATAACAAGGAAAGAGGCGTAACACATATCTGCCGCACCTTCAACTAAATCAAATCTATTATATATACTTTCCACTATGGCGTATAAAGCAGATTAACTTTTGATTCCATCAGAAGAGTGTCATGACCTAGCTCCCTTGACATAATATATCAGCTTAGACGCAGTGACAGAAGGTTTCCCGAAATTAATCATGTTCATATGTTGGTTGTACACATCCAGTGACCATGCTTTAATAATTGATTCTTCTACCAGGCTATCATTTTCTCATCCTCCGTATTTAATGTGATAATTTGATTATGAGGCGGCCCCTACCACTTCTTATGAAACCTTGTTTTTCAGACTTACACTCCCAGTTGGTCACTGGACGCATCTTTCAAACCTATTAGGTAGTTCCAATTACAGTTCCCGTTAATCGCCCATTACTCTGGGTGTATACTAGGTGAGGTACGATTATACTCTCTCCTCGCAATCCATGTCGGATCTATACCCTCCATAAATTCTTTGTTACACAAACATATCCAGTAATCCTAATTAAACCACAATCTTGCTCCATATTTTGATTCATTTGAACCGGTAATTTCCAGTCATTTATCCCTGCAGTTTCTTTACCATATTCTTCAACTTCTCTGCAGCTGCTGCTGTATGCTTCCACTCGCCGCCCCCCCATAATAGTTATTTCTTCTTACACCATCAAGCCCACACACACATTCACTATTACCTCTTCATTACTGCTAATGTTATGCAGATTTTGGAAATATTCTATCCACTATCCTTACACCCATTTCATCAGTCAGGAAAGTACCATTCATATTAATTATTCTCTGAAGATTCCCTGTACTCTCTTTCTTAAAGTTTCGTAATTCCTTCAAGAAGAGCTTCCTATTCCCTTGTAAATCATCATTCATCCTTTTTCCAAACTTTTCATTTACCTTTTATTTTTTCCTCCTACTTATGCAATTTAGTCTTTCCCTTTTTCCTTCTTATATATATTTGCAAACACTTTTCGAGACCTTATCATTGGCTTTTAGCATTTAATCACGCCTCTTTTTTTTTTTTACCCAACCGCTTGCATCACCTCTTTACTCCACCACTCACTATTGACATTCTTACTTCCTACTTTAGCACATCCACATTCTTCTCTTGCACTACTATCAAAGGCTTCCTTCATTTGTGTTCAGATTAGTTCAGTTTCACCTTGTTCACATTTGATTTACCTTCAGGTACTCTCGCATACTTTTCCTTATAACTTTGTTCACTTAACTTCTCACTCTTAATACTGCTCAATTCTTTTCTTATCACTTTCCTCTCCTTCCATACCCCCCCCCCACTAACTTAATCTTACATAGAATATGATGATCTGATATTCCTATCCTAACCCCCTTACTGATTTAATGTCCATCACATTCCAACATTCTTCACCACACAGAAATCATCATACTTTTACGTATCAATTTACAATCTCACCCTTAACCCCAACTGCTCACGAGTATAATTTATGAATTTACTCTTTGTGCCCCAAGAGATGTAATTACATACACACATACCTCTCTCTTCCTCACAGTATCAAACACCTTTCTAGCCATTCTGACATTTCTCACCCTCAGGCAAACATTTAGCCAAAAGTGAGACGCTAGAGAGTGTAATTGAACGCGGACCAACCTTTTATCGGAATCACCTATCCAGACCATTTAAGTCGCCAACACAATACATGATATAAACTGCTCTACTCACCCATCCATAAGAACATATCTCATATCCAGATCGTATGCCCAGAAAGTCACAATATACTCTCTCAACATCATCCTCAGAATGGACCAATATGTTACAACCATACATACCTTGATCTTTTCAAACTTTAATTTAATCATTAGATTCTAGTACTCGCACAACAAAATCCATCATAGCGCCGATCGCACACGTTGCGAAAGCGCTTCGATCAGAATCGCACTCCTCCTCTCTCCACTCCATTACTCTTCTACACCAGTGAACACACACACATTTCACACCACACCACTCGTCTTCACACTTCCTTTTGCACTTTGGTATTTCTGGATCATCACGACACAGCAAAGTTTTTAATTTTGCCCTTCCTAACACATCCCATACTCTACATCTCTGTATCTGTTTTTGACTCACAATATTAAATTTTTTCCTGTCCATAACTATTCCCACGTATTCAGGCGGATTTCATACATAGTTTGCCGCTGCTCAAGATAGTAAGTGGTCGACTTCAAGCGGTGATCGCTACTATCTCCGAGGCCGGTGTATGATCTGCTATAGTCGTCATGTCAAGAGACAGTGTGTGTGAATGGGTAGCATAACCCCAACTATCACGTCTTCCGTTTAGTCCATCTTTACGACACGCAGAAATACGGGGTGTGGGAATTCTTTCTCCCCCCAGCGAGCAGTGATAGTTATAGGATTTTATTAGTGTTGTATGCGTCTATTCATTTTAGTGATATTTATTATTTATTAGTTCTCTCAATTATTATATGTATTCATTATTTTATATCTTTCAGTTATATATATATAAGAAAATTTTTTTTATGAATTTAATTATTTATGTAGTTATTAATTTTATATAGTTTAATATATTTTATGTATTTATTAATGATTATTTATTAATGATATATAATATGATTATATTATTATTTTTATTAGATCTGTATTATTATTATTATTATTATTTATTATTATTTATTATTATTGATATTAGTGTATATTATTATTTGTGTGTCATTAATATAGAATGTCTATATGTTTAATATTACCGACTCCCGGAGTTAGGAGTCGGATAATATTTTGCCGACTCCCCATCCATGGTTTAAATTTTAAACCATTGAAGTTACCTAAGTACCAATATTATGCAATTAGCATTTGACTCAGGGCATTTACAGACCTCAGTATGGTAGTTACCTTAAGCTATTAATATTTCCTCGATGCCCATAAACATGAATATTTGTTAAACTATAATTTATAGTATGGGAAGACTTTAAATTAAAGTAGTCTTCTTCCTTTCACTTATTGGTAACAGTTTTCAATTTTTTTTTCTTTCCAGATTTCACTTGTGAATAATTTAATGAAGTTTGGTCTCAATAAATTGAAATTAAATTTCCGTACTCGACTCTCAAATCATTTATATAACAGTTATCTTAAGTAAGTTCCTTTTCTTTCTATTAATAATTTAATTTAACTTGACAAATACTAAAAAAAAATAGAGACATTATTACTAGCATCTCATTTTTTGATATGAAAAAACTCAAATTAAGAGATGCATCAAATTACATCATTTGTTTTTTTTAAAAAGTACTTTAACCATGCAATGTTTATGACTACATGTAATTTTAATATGTTCTTCAATTCAATTAATTTTTAAAATGAGTATTAAGTTATAATATAAACAATTTATTTATTACTCAACTCTTTGATTTCTTTAGTTACTTTTTTTCCCCTATACCCTAATGTAAGACTATTTATTAGGATGGGAGCCGATTAAATGTCATCGCATCGCAAAAATCGGCATACTTTTTTTTCATCGTCATCGTCATCGTCATCGACAAATTTCGCCGATTATTTTGCCGATTAATTGAACAAATATGAATAATTTTGAATATTATTAAAAACTCCCTAATTATAATAATAAATTAATAATAATAAATAATAATAATAATAATAATAATTATAATATATATAATATCTATTGCATATATATATCTCATGCAATTGTAGATAGAGCTATAATATAAAATTGAGAAAGGTATCCATATATATAAATATCTATATATATATATATATATATACCATTTTGCTTATGGTATGTATGACATCAGTGCCTAATGGTTCACCTTTCTGTTATGCGTTCTATCCACATCTATCTGCCAAGACAACATAATCATATACCACATACTTATATCCCGCCCCTCTTCTAGACAACATCTACAGACTCCCTATCCTTATATCCATACGTGTATGGAGAAAAAATTGCCCACATCGTATGGTCACACTGGCGTGTATTAGAAAGCGGACTAAAGGACGGTGGTAGTTAGGTTTGCTGCCTACTACCACTTATCTTTTGCCAGGAAGGCTAATGCATGCCTCGGAGAAGGTCGCGATCGCAGTAGCACCCTTCTATCCTAAAATGTATGAATCGTATCTGTATTGAAATGTCAGAGGAATAAATGTTGAGAAAAAGAGGAGAGAGGTGATGATGTATTTAGAAAGGGCAATTTGATTTGCTCGCTGTTATGAAACAAGATGAAAGGAAACGGTGAAAAGAGTTGGTGGTGGTGTGAAATGTGTTATGTGCCATGTGGAAAGGAAGAGAGGGGGAAGAAGGATTTGCAATTCTGATGAGTGAATTGTGGGAGAGAGCTATGGTAGATTTGTGCGTGTGAGTACTAAAAGTCTAAAGTTAATTTAAGTTTGAAAAGGTCAAAATTTGTGTAGTTGCGACATATGATCCATCTGAGGTAAATGTTGAAGAGAGTACGATTTCTGGGATAATCTGAAATGATGTTTTGCTGGGAGGATGGAGATTTAGTTCATTTTGCCAACATATCTGCCCATTCAATGATTTTTTTTACAGTTGTCACCACCAGAGGGGCAGAGCCCTATTCAAGGAGGGGTGTAGTACTCTCAGAAGTTCAGCCCTCTAGCGCAAATTACGCAATATGAGCACAGACACAGGTTTTAATAAAGTGAAGAGATTAAATTCAGTAGGATATACAGAAGATGGAAGAGAATTCCACAGAAATAGACGTGGTGGAAAGAAGAAGCACCACAGCAACTAGCGCTGGAGTTTACCAATGTCAGACCCAATGCTCGTGCCGCAGATCAGCATCCCCTTGGGCTAACGAAGGGGTCCGTAAGGTGGTTGTAACGCGAGTGATAATTTCCTCGAGCACTTGCGCTGCGGTACCTTTAAGGATAAAGATAAAGCACCAACATCCCGCCGCAAAGATAGAGGTCAAGTGAACTGGAAAGTAAGAACGTTATAAAGCTTTTTTACCTTTGACCTCGACCCTGTCCCAAAGCAGGGTGAACATCTAGAGCCCCGCCCCCCCAGATATGAGAGCAGTACTACATACATGGGTGATGAGACCCTTGTTATAGCTGCACAACTGAGAAGAGGAAAATCTCAAGTCTAAACAGAACTTACTCAGTTCTTTGAGGCCGCCCTACAACCGTTGTGATGTGAAAGGTTTCTCAAGAATATTTTTTTGTTCAAGTTAAGGCCAAGGATGTTTATATTGTCAACTAGAAAGACGACAGAACCGTCGAAAGAGATAAGAAAGGTTAGAAGGTATTTTGGAGAAAGAGATTGTAGAAGTTGGGTTTTTAAGAATTGAATTTCACAAAGTCATTTCTATCCATCAGCGAGAATAAAATCGAAAGATTAAGACAGAGGCAATTCTAGAAGTAAAAGAGGAACTAGAATTGATATGAGTTAAAGAATGAAGGGTCGAGTCATTGAATACGAGTGGGATAGAGTTATAAGTGCAGGTGAGAATATCATTATCATGAGGAACACCATTATTGACAGAAAAAGAAGAAGAAGTCGCCCCATCACAACAGCCCTTTATTGAGCGATTTGAAAGAAAGCTAACATAAGTAACGCAAAGAAGAAGGAGGATAAACCCAGGGAGCTTGGAGAAGCAGTGATGCATGCAGTACTCGGTCAAATGACTTTGGATATGTCAAGCGCCACCAAGCAATCTCCCCGTAGTTCCCCAAGAGCGAAAAACCATAAATCGGTTAGATAGGAATGTATATCGCCATAAGACTCCGTGAAACGAAGCCGTACTGGCCAATCGAATGAGTTTCAGATGACTAACGACAGTGAAGTTGAGAAACGGGTTTTCAAAGACCTTAAGATAGAAACAGTGAAAGAGCTACAGGGCGATAGTTAGAAGGATCAGAGCGGCATTCCTTTTTTCGGAATAGGATTGAACATGTGAGAGCTTCCAACACTGAGGGAAAGTGCTAGTATTGAGACATAGAGAATATATAGTTGAGCGAGGGGCCGGAGAGATTAGCCTTTTCAGTTGGAGAATTAGCAACACAATGATCAGATCGAAAAAGAGAGGAGAAGCAGATTTACAGAAGTTGCTAAGATGAAAGATTTGTCAGTAGGAGAACCAAGGAGGTAGCGCACTTTCCTTTGATGAAAGCCTGCTTTGCTCGTCGACAGAGTATCCCTACACAATACGACGATTTCTAGCTGAAATGAAAATTAGCGGAGTGGATAGGAGAACGAGAATTTTTCCCAATCCCGATAAGCTTGTAATGCGCTATGAACCAAGCACGATCGAACTAGTGGATTTGAGGAAAGAAAAGATTTAGTTTTAGAACATAAATGAATGAGGAAAGAAAAATTTGCTGAGAGAAGAATGGACCTGCTCATCCCATCGACGATTACAGCTCCTCCTTATCCTTTTAAAATCTTTAACATCCATATTATTCCTTACTGGAGGTAGCCAATTTGCTATCATCTGCAAACTGGGAAACCTTACATTTAAGTTGATCTAACTATTTTATACAGTATGAGGAACAGCCACTTGGACCTAAAAAATTGTTACGGACCACAAATTGTGGTCCTCATTTCCATTAATAAATGATTTTTCATTTTATGATTAAATATTATTATTATTATTATTATTATTATTTATTATTATTATTATTAATTATTATTATTATTAATTATTAATTGATTTTTATTATTATTATTATTATTATTGGTTATGTTTATTATTTTTTTATTATTATTATTTATTAATTATATTATTATTAATTATTAATTATTATTTATATTTATTATATATTATTATTATTTATTATTATTTATATAGACTTAAGGAATCAAAAATTTTGATGCTAAAATAATTTTCGGGGAGGTTGAAGCCTCTGACCCCCCTGTCTGCAGCCTTATATATATATATATATATTATATATATATATATATAGAGAGGACAGAGGAGAGAGAGAGAGAGCAGAGAGAGAGAGAAGAGACGAGAGAGAGAGGAGGAGAAGAGAGAGAGAGCAGAGAGAAGAGGAGAGAGAGAGAGGAGACGGGAGAGGCGGAGAGAGAACGAGCGAGAGAGAGAGAGAGACGTGAACGCGAGGAGATGAGACATCCACTATCTAAACTGTGACGACACGTCAGCTCCCGCTATACTCGAAGCAACTCTATCAGCTCGAGGTGGGTGTGATCGAG
>JABUQX010041158.1:37500-47393 GCA_015478945.1 Trachelipus rathkii | reverse complement strand
GGACAATAATATAGGAAACTTTTCATTATAATTACTTTTTAATTTACCAAATTTAGATTTAACTCTAATTAAGCCATCAGAATCTAAAAACAAATTTAATTGATTAGCTAAATTAGTTGATTTTACAGCAAGAGGATTCAATAAATAATCATATGTATCTGAAAAGTTAATTTTTTGGGCTCCTTTATAAACCAATGAACAACTATCCTTATAATTACAACTCATATTCATAGAAGGGAAGAGAGAAGGGTTTTTAGACTTTACTCTAAATTTTAGTGTAAATATATACTTCCTAATATAGTGAGTCACCCTGCAAAATTTCCCAATAGAAGAAAACTTATTTAATGCTATTACTGGTTCCCACTGATAAGAGGAAGAGGAAATACTATTAATCTGAAAGTTAAAATGAATATTAAAGGGAACTTCAAAAGAGAAAGTGTCAACACATTCATCTTCAGTTGGACCTGTAAAATAATTTGTTTTCTGTAACACTTTGTGAGAGACACATCTAGTAACCATGTCTGCAGGGTTATTTGGACCCTTAATATGATGAAAAATAACATTATGACTTTCACATAGCCTCATAATATTATTTAATTTATTATTAATTATGGTACCCTTTTTCTCTATCTTGCTGGTCTTGTTAACTTTAGCTGCCAGCCAGCTTAAGGAAATCATGGAGTCAGTGAAAATATGTAAATTTTTAATATTTATGGGACAAAATGCCCTTGTTAATTGAGAATATAAATCTATCACACAAACCACTCCATGGGCCACTGCAAATAGCTCTAACACAGGGATGGTTCTACCAACACCTTTTGTTACCACTACTTTATTTTTGGCAGTTAGATAATGAAGGGAATGTGTATCAAGATTTTTTAAATAAATCACACATCCATAGAGATCCTTGCTAGCATCTGTAAAGACCATTAAATCATAATTACCAATGTAATTCCCAATATACCTGGGAATGGAAGGCTCAACACCAGCATTATATAATTTGCAAATCTTTTTCCACTCTCTCAATCTGTCATCACCTAAAGGGTCATCCCAAGTGATACTACTATCCATCTGCACCTCATGCAAAAACAGTTTTGCCCTATTTCTACAAGGTAAGGTCAATGCAAGTGGATCAAAGCAACTATTCACAGATGAAAGTATGGTTCTTAAAGTATTGGCCTCTAAATTTAATTTTACAGGTTTATTTGTGAAAAGATCTTGGTCCTTAGACCACAAAATACCTAATAATTTGGTTTGTAAGGGTTCTTCAGAATCCTCACAAAACTCAGATTCCAATTCCATCAAATTTGAACCAAATTGCTGCAAATTAAAGCCATATTGACTAAAAATATTAATTGACTTGTGAAATGACAATTTAATATCAGATTCAGAATTAGATGAAAATGCAAGATTATCCATATAAGACAAATTATAAAGCATATTTCTTAATTTACTTTCAAATGGGTCATGAATATTACAATGTAAAATTAATATAATATATAAGGCAACCATAAGCAAGCTTGGTGAGAACCTCATACCAAAGGGCAGTCTGTTCATTTTGTAGGCCACCTCAGAAAAATCATTTATACCCTTAACCCAAAGAAAATGTAATTTTAAACTATCTATATATGGTAACCAAATTTGATGGAAGGCCTTGACAATATCATAGACCAATAAAAATCTATTGAACCTTAAAAGTGTCAAAGCTATCTCTAATTTATTGTTAAGATTAGGACCAGGTAGGGAAACTTGGTTATGAGAGAGAGCAGTGTCATTTGTTTTTTCACATAAATTACTTAAAAATACTACTCTACATTTGGTGGTTTGAACATTTTCTCTGTAAACACCCATATGGCCCATGAAAGAAACTTCTTTATTATTTTTTAATTTATTAATAGAAACCTTTTCAATTATACCTGATTCTAATTGCTCCATAAAAATGCTATTATACTGTTCAAATTTATCAGGATTTTTCTGAATCTTTTTTAAAGTAGATTTAAAAAATACTGGAGGTAATTTAATAAATTATTGGTAACAAATTCTATTAACTCTATTATCCAAAACATGGAAGTATCAGCTGCCATCATCATGACAACTTTGCAGATACTAATTATAACCTAAACCAGTTGTCAATCGCATTCAGAAAGGAGGGCTCATAAATATTCATCAAATTCAATCAAGTTTTAGAGTGACATATTAAGTTGCCTAATTATAGCTTTAGAAAGGTTAAATCTTTCAGGGCAAATTACAGCAATGTAACTACAAGAGATAGAAGATTCTTGTAGTCAGAAATCATTACCATTCTCTAATGCATTATTATTATTATTATTATTATTATTATTATTATGAGGACTACCATGAGCTTACCTTTTTATTATTATTATTTACTACTTTTGGAGTTTTCTTTTTTATAAGGTTAGGGATGCCATTACGTAGTCATTAGGTTGCCACAAATTTCTTGTACAACATGAAGGTCATTTAATATTTCAAAATGACAGACTCACACCAGTAAGTATGAATGGCCTATACAGGTGTAGGAAAAACAAAAATTGTTTCATTTTTGGTACCTATAGTGCCAGCATGCACTGGAATAATGTGTGTTGCATTTACTCCTAAAATGATATCAATATTTCCCACCTCATCATTCAAAAATTTATCAGCTAATTCTATATTGGCTTTCTTAAAGGATTCACTAATATTTTCTGAATTTTTAAGTTTAATTTTAGGCCTAATTTCTGGAATAACTGCAGCTACTATTTTTACTTCTTTTTTACCCAGAGTGATGTTAAATTCTATGATATTGGTTTTGTAGCTTTTAGCCTCATTAAATCCTTTGACATTTATTTTTATATCAGCATTTATAATTTTATATTTTAATTTATTTGCTAAGGACAAGGACACAAAACAATACTCTGAAGCTGAATCATAAAGTACTCTAGAATGTGCAGTTTCACCTGCAGCCAAATAAGTTTTAGCTGTAAAAGTTGGCAAAATAAAATTATTAATGAGGCTTGTATTAAGGGAATTAATTTCCAAATCACAAGACTCATCATTTGAGCATGGTGAAATTTCTAAGCCAACTACATTACTAGTAGTTTCATTATGGGATGCAGTTGAATTCTTTTTATTTTGCACTGTGTTACCAATTTTATTTTTATTCTTAATACATAAAAAGGAAAAGTGATTTCCACCACATTTATAACAAGGGTTTTTGAACCTATACCTGCATTGAGACTGATCATGATTTAGGTAACTGCACAAAATGCATCCTCCAATTTCTTTTATTTTCTTTATCCTACTTTCAGGACTATCAAATTTTTGACATTTGCTTATATAATGGGTATCATACCCATCAATTTTTAAATGATGACACAGAACACAATTTGCTGGTCTACTTGACACATTTTTTGTTTTTAAATCAACTGCAGCTGCTAGGCTCAGAGCCTTTTTCTCCTGAGATGCAGCAGATGAATTTTTTATAGAGCTACCAGAGTTATTCTCCCTTGTACACTCTTTCAACCTATTAAGCACCTCAAAGGAGGTATCTAATATGGAATTTAAATCTGGTTTGGCATCATTATTAACAGTCATAAATGAATTTTTTATTTTATCAGATATTCCCTGCCATACAAAATATTGCATAAAAATCTGACCATCCACATCCAATCTTACCATCTGATCTTTCAAAACTCTCACTTCACTAACCCACTCCATCATACTAGAAACATTCTGCAGCTTTAATTTTACAATTTTTTCAATAACAGAAAATTGTTGCCCTATTTTGGAAGAAAAAGCCTTAAGTAATAAATTTTTTGCCACATCATAGGTTTGATCCTCCACTTTAAGACTTTCAATATATACCTTAGCAGGGCCAGATACCTGCTTTACTAAATACCTGTATTTTTCAAATTGTGAAAAACTGCGGTTGTTCATTATGCTCTCAAATGAAAAAATAAATTGATTCAATTTTTCTGGGCGACTATCCAAATGATGGTAAGATCTATAGGGGAATATTTATATGCTTGGAGCATTAGCTGGAGATAGGTGGTGATTGATTTTTTGATTATGAGTGTATTGCATGTGAAGATATCAAGTTTATTATAATGACCCAAATTAACATTAATAATCTGAATTTTTATATCATCTGTTCACTGGGCCTTTCTAAATCATATTCTGGCAGAGTACAAATTTCTCTGATATTAATTCATTTTCAAATTTTTAAGCTCTAATTTAATTCTTTTAAAGTATCAGAATATGATATTCTCCTCGTACTGAGAGGACTTGCTAATTTGGTTATACACGTGATTAAATCAATTTTGTCTGCAAAGAAATCTTTGCCCTTTCTATTAATAGAGGTTTTTCACTAAGGACCAACTCCTCCAGAAGGCTGTCGAGTAATGATCCATTTAAATATATTTTTTTGCAATCCTTTGGATCATATGAATCCAATTCAAAATATGAATTGTTCAACATTTTAAAATTAATATGAAAATCAAATATTAAATTTTGATTGATTTAAATTTAAATGGAAAAAAAAATCAATTTAATTTATTGTTAATTTAAAATACTGAATTTTCATTCAATTAAAATATATCAAATATTAAATATCAAGCCCTATAGGCGGAAATTCAAAATATTAAATATGTTAGTGCCCTATATATGGTAGTGCCCTATATATGGTACTATTAAAGTTGGAAATGGTATGATATTGAGTAGGTATAGTAGCCTATACAGGATGAAAAAAAACCTATAATTGGAAATATAGACAGTGACAATATATGAGAAGGTGTCACTGAAACTCACAATACGAATTTTGGAATACGAATACATTGACAACGTACTGGGGATGTGATGTCACAGGAACTCCACAAATTTACTAAATTTGGAATATGTACAGTAAAAACCTATATTCGGAAGGTGTCACTGAACTCCACAATTACCTATAAAAACTGTACAATTACCAAACACTCCAAATAATTGATTAATAATCTTAATATATAAATATGAATATTTCAGCAGCACTGATATAATGCTGATGAATATAATTTAATAGCTTAGCTACACCACTACTACACTGTCAATATTGACCACAACTTGAACCCAGCATATTACTATTAAATAACCAGGAGCAGGCTTTGGAGGCTTTAATCTGAGAAGAAAGTTAGGCAGACAATCCCGCTGAGGATGCCATATACAAAAAAATCAAGAAATAAATTGAAATAATTGAAAATCCCACTGAGGGTTTCATATACAAAAAATTATCAGGAATTAATAATCTTGATTACTTTGCATAAAAAATATTTAAATAGAAAGACAATAAAAAAAAGGAAAAACTTTACTTTTAATTTTGCTTAAATGACTATTAATGAATATTTTATATTATATTTTTAGTTTCAAGGAAAATACATAAATAAAAAGGATGTTGAAAGATGCTTCCAGCCTCAAGCCAACCCAGCTCTATCACAGCAGTAACAAGCTCCCAGCTGAAAAAATAAATGGGAGCCTTTTAAAAGTTGGTACTTTCAAAAAACCAACTTCCTAAATCTATATTTTTGGAAATATTTGATGTTATATATATGATGCACAACTCACAAGAAATGATTAAAAAGTTGATTCTTTCCATACTGTGACAAAGGCCAAATGCATCTACTTACCCAATAAATTGGTAGCCTTAGATTTTTTCTTGCCTATTTGACTCTTTTCCATCCAGATAATGATAAGTAAACCTCAGTTCAAATGTTTTGATTTTTGCCTCTTCTGGCATTCACAGTATCTCAAACAGGAAATAAGTGGAATTAATAATTGTTGGTCAACCATAAATATTAAATAGTAAAAAATAGTAGCTACACAATAAACAGCATTGGTGGTATGCTATAAGCTTGGTAGCTTCAATTTTCCAAGTACAATCTAGGTTAAATCAAAAGTAGCAGTAGCAGTAGCAATTAATTTTAAATCAAATCTCAGATGTAGGAGTGTAACAGTAATTAGTTCGGATATAGGAGTAATAGGTTTTATCCAAATGTAACAGTTAGTGGAACAGCAGTAGCAGTGAGCGACTCATTTGGTCAGCTGATCATAGAATCAATTTTTTTATTTTCTTCTTTTTATTATGGGAGCAACTGGGTTAATTTATAATAGGCAAATAAATGCCGATCATCAGGCATGAATAATTAAGTATTGAAATATAATTGGAATATAAAAACAAATGAACAATTTTATAAAAAGAACCACAATGATATTGCAAGTCATTAATCATTTGTTTAGATTAAAAATTATATACAAATGTAATTTTTATACACACCCTCCTACCCAACCGTGATCTATTGATCTATTGATCTATTGATCTATTGATCTATTGATTCAAGTCATATTTTGTATAACATAACACAAAAACTTTTATTTATTTTTGTTTTGTTACTTTAAACATTTTTGTTTTTACTAAGAAGTTTATTCTTTTTATGTATATAACTTAAAAAAATTGCATTTTTACATACCTTAAAGCAGTAAATCAGTAAATCAGTAAATCAAACTGTATCCAGCCACCCTCCTACCCAACTGTGATCTATTGATCTATTGATCTATTGATCTATTGATCTATTGATTCAAGTCATATTTTGTATAACATAACACAAAACCTTTATTTATTTTTGTTTTGTTTCTTTAAACATTTTTGTTTTTACTAAAAAATTTATTCTTTTTATGTATAATAACTTAAAAAATTTGCAATTTTTACTACCTTAAGCAGTAAATCAGGTAAATCAGTAAATCAACAACCACTCCTATCCTCCACCCATCAGTGAATCTATTCGAATCTATGATCATTGATCTATTTGATCTATTGATTTCCAAGTCATATTTTTAACATACACAAAACTTTATTTATTGTTTGTTTGCTTTCTGTTAAACATTTGTTTTTACGTAAAAGATTTATTCTATTTTATGTTTATAACTTTAAAAAATAATTTGCATTTTTACATACCTTAAAGCAGTAAATCAGTGTAAATCAGTTAATCAAACCACCCACTCTAACCTCCTACCCATCCGTGATCTATTGAGATCTATTGATCAATTATCTATTGATCTATTGATTCAAGTCATAATTTGTATAAACATACATAAAATAAATTCTTTGCGGTAGCTTGGTGATTGTTGAAAATGTCACGCTTTGTTGTGCATTTGTATGCAGTTGTTGATGTTGATGTTGTTGAAATGCTGCGTTTGGTGTTGTTGTTGTTGTGTTGTTGTTGTTGTATTTGATTGTTGTTGTTGTTGTGTTGTTTGTTGTTGTTGTTGTTGTTGTTTGTTGTTGTGTGTTTGTTGTTGTGCTTGCTAGTTGTTGTTAAATATATATCAAAAGTTCAAGTTAAATGAAAATATACAACACTTTTTCAAACTATCTCTAAATATAATGTTAATACATTAACATTGTCAATACTTAAAACTCAAGACAAAAATATATCCTCCTAGCCTAACTGACAATACAGCATTCATTAAACAAGGTTAAATGAAATTAGAGTTTCAACTTACCAGCGAAGTCATTCATAGCAACCTCATTCCTTTAACTATACACAACTGCACAAATTTATTATTATATATTATTAGTTATTATTATTATTATTATTATTATTATTTATTATTATTATTATTATATAATTTATTTTATTATTATTAATTTTATATATTATTATTATTATATTATTATATTATATTAATATATATTATTATTATTATTATTTTATTATTATATTATTTATTATTATTATTATTACTTATTATTATTATATTATTATTATTATTATTATTATTATTATTATTATTTTATTATTTATTATTTATATTATTATTATCATTGATTATTATTTATTATTATGATTATATTATTATTATTATTTTATTATCACATAGATCTCACAATACCAATAATGCGTGCGATCAGCTCTTGCCTCCAGGTCCACACTAGAACATTGGTGCGAAATTGCTCTCTACCAGGGACACCTAAACTTACTAATCTGTTACGCTCAAGGTTTACCAATTCAGAGAAACTGTATTGCGTATGCCATCCGGGGCAGCAATGAAATTCGAGAATGAGTCATTAATCTTTGAATATCATTCTTGACACATGAGAGGGTAAACAAATTATTAACTTGTGCCCAATATTCTTTTGACACATGAGAAGGAGTGACGAGATTTATTACTTTGTCCCCAATATCTTTTGACACATGTGTTTTGATTCTTAAAACAGTAGTTTTATTATATTATTATTATTATTTTTATTGATTATATATTATTATTATTATTATTATTATTATTATATTATTTATTATTAATTATTATTATATATTTTTTTTTTATTATATCAAAAATAAGGTTTCCGCTTAACAAGTCTAACATGACCACACGCACACACACAAACACAGCACCGCACCACACACACGCACCCAACACACACACACACAAAATTAATAGACACTTTACTTTAATACAATTAGCCTGGCAATCATCGTACTAACTTACTGATCACATGACTGCTATTCCAATGATGTTAGCAGATTATTCATATATAGTTAATATAATAAAATAATAATAATAATAATATAATAATAATAATAATAAAAAAAAAAATTAAAAAAAAAAAAAAATAATAATATAATAATAAATAATAATAATAATAATAATAATAATAATAATAAATCATAATAATAATAATAATAATATAATAATAAAACTAATGTTTAAGATAAAAACAGATGTTAAGTAAGGCCCTAAGGGGGAACAAAGTAATAGAATCTCGTCACCCTTCTATGTGTCAAAAGATAGGGAACAAGGTAATAAATCTCGTTACCCTTCTCATGTGTCAAAAGATATTAAGATTAATGAGTCATTCCTCGAATTTCATTGGCTGCCCGTGATGGCATAGCAAATACAGTTCTCTGATTGGTTAACCTTGAGCGTAACAAGATTACGTAATGTTTAGGTGTCTGGTAGAGAGCAATTTGACCTACCAATGTTGCATTTGTGGACCTGGTGTAGGCCAAAAGTGATCGCAGCGCATTATTGGTATTGTGAATCTATGTGGAATAAATAATAATAATCATAATAAATTAATAATAATAATAATAATATTGAATAATAATAATTAATAATAATAAATAATAATAATTAATAATAATAAATATAATAATAAGTTAATAAAATAATAATATCTTTGGGCGCTCTGTGCATATAGTAAAGAATGAGATTGCTATGGTGACTTCTGCTGGCTTAAGTTGAAACTTCTAATCTTTAGTACCTTGTTAATGAATGCTGTATGTCAGTTAGGGTAGGATGAGATATATTTTTGTTTAGTTTTCAATATTCACAATCGTTAATGTAAAATTACACTTAATATTTTAGAGATATAGTTTTGAAAAAAAGTGTTGTATATTTTCATTTTAACTGACACGTTATGATATAATACAATCAGAATCAACACATCAACAACAACAACAACAACAACAACAAACAAACAACAACAACAACAACAACAACCAACAACAACACACAACAACAACAACAAAAACAACAACGAACAAACGCAGCATTTCAACAACAACAACAACAATCAACAATTGCAACAAATGCAACAACAAACGTGACATTTCAACAACACCATACATGTTATGTTATGTTATTTTGTTATGTTACTTCATTTCATAACACATGACTTGAATCAATAGATCAATAGATCAATTGATCAATAGTTCAATAGATCACGGATGGGTAGGAGGTTAGAGTGGGTGGTTTGATTAACTGAATTACTGATTTACTGCTTTAAGGTATGTAAAATGCAAATACTTTTAAGTTATAAACATAAAAAGAATAAATTTTAGTAAAAAAACAAAATGTTTTAACAA